>CAUYLG010000393.1:0-201822 GCA_963573385.1 Cacajao melanocephalus | reverse complement strand
GGGGGGTGTTTGGGTGTGGCCTTTTTAATTCATTTGAACACCTGGCTGTTTAAAATTTTTTAACAAATTAAAAAAAAAAAAAAAAAAAAAAAAAAAAAAAAGCTAGAAAATGAACATAAATGTAAACCAAAAGAAATCACAAGGAAAGAAATAATAAAGGAGAAAACAGTGATTAATAATGCAGAGAACTGGAAATATTAGATCGACAATGATTTAAATTTTGAAAAAGAAATTAGCAATCATCCAAAAAAAAAAAAAAAAACCCTCTAGCTAATCTAATTAAGAGAGAGAGGGAGAAAGTCCATGTTGAATCTGAGCCCCACGACTAGGGAGAGTGGATGACATACTTACGCACACAGAAAGGGGTCTTGCCCGACCAGTGATGATCCTGCTGGCAGATGCGCACAGACATGCCGATCAGGCGGAAGCCAGCATTGCACTGGTACACTACACTGCCTCGGTAGCTGTAGTTCTCCCCATTGATGTGTCCGTTGACGATAGGCTCAGGAGTCCCACAGTGTCCAGCTTTGGTGAGGGATGGGGAAGAGAGTACATCAAAGAGGAGCTTATAGAAAATGGAGTGGAGCTTGGTCTGGGTGGCGAGAGACAGGGATGGAGGGGAAAAGGACCAACTATCCCACTACTCATCACTTTTCCCACTTCTCCCCAAGAACAGCAATGCAGGAATGACTTCAGGAACCCTCAACATGACAGAAATAGTGTTGAGGACTTGGCACCCCAAATCCCAAGGCTGTATCCCAAATGGCCGCTCACTTCTGAGTTTCAGTTTCTGCGTCTCTACACAGGTGTGTGCAAAATAATCACTGTTGCCTCTTCACCCCCAGAATCATCCCCCTTTTTCCTACCAGCCAGATACAAAAAAGTCATATATATATATATTTTATATATATATATATGGTATGTATATATATGGTATATATATATGTGTGTGTGTATATATATACACACACACACACACATATATATATATATATATATATATATGCCCAAAAACTCAAACTCAAGAGCATCTCTCTCTCTCTCTCTTTTTTTTAAACAGGGTCTTGCTCTGACTCCCAGGCTAGAGTGCAGTGGTGCGATCTCGGCTCATTGCAAGCTCCACCTCCTAGATTCAAGGGATTCACCAGCGTCCTGAGTAGCTGGGACTACAGGCACACACCACCACACCCAGCTAAGTTTTGTATTTTTAGTAGAGGCGGGTTTCACCATGTTGGCCAGGCTGGTCTCGAACTCCTGGCTTCAAGTGATCCATCTGCCTCGGCCTCCCAAATTGCTGGGATTACAGGTGTGAGCCACAGTGGTCGGCCTGAACATCTTGTTTTTTACTGAGCATCTGCTGCATGGAGGGCACCATTGTCTACATTAAGGCAGTCAAAACCTGGCTGTGTTGAAACAACTGTGTAAAAACAGATGGTTTGGCTAAATTCATCTTTCCTTCCTTCTCCTTGAGTAACACCTTGGTGAGTTCTTTTCATTATATGGGATTTGGGTAGAGTATATTCCTGGCATTTCCGCCAGTTTCTGTTGGCTCTCTGTGGAAATAACGGGCTTGGGACATGGGCAAGACAGTACTGTTCACCCCAGGACAAACCATCCAATCTATCCTGTGAGGTTTATGTGGCTGCGGCCCTCTTTTAGACTCTAGGGGTCCAAGAAAGGTGTAAGAGGAGACAGAATCATAGAACCAGAGAGTGGATTAGCCATGGAGAAAAGGATAAATTTGTCCTTTGTAAGCCAGGTTGTTTTATGTTTCTGTCATTTGCTTAGTAAATATATGTATATATTGATATATTGTGTGTAAAATTTGCTAACAGATAATATAAAAGGTATTTAAGGCATGTTACAGGAATGTGTCTGCCAGTTTGTCAAAAATGGAGACTGGGGCTATACTCATTACATAAAGGCCAATAGGAAGGGATCGTCTTTCTAACCAGAATGAGAACCCTCAAAGGCTTGTCTCTTTAGATCTGAAGTTCTCATTCTTTTGGGTGGCCCAAGAGAAGCTATTCCAGGGTTTTAGTCATGCCTGATGCCCAATAGTTGGTGTTCGGATTAAGCATTTTATGTCAGCAGGTGAAATGATCCTATTCAAAGACTGGATCCCAGCTTTGGAAAGATCTGTTTTATCTCGAGGAGAAAAACTGGGAAGGTTAGGCCTGGAGAGGTCACTTACCAAGGCAGCGGACTTCAGAGCCACTCCAGAGCCCATTGGCCATGCACTCACGCACCCGGGAGCCCACCATCGTGTATCCGGAATTGCAGGAGAAGATGGCTGTTGCCCCGTAGACAGACAGTGTTCCGATGCGGTGCCCGTTGGGGGGAATGGGGAGCTCTCCACAGGAGATGACTACAATGATCACAAGATGCTCAGTAAGCCAGCCCCAAGAGGAGGGACATAGCTGCTTCTGCTTAGCAACCATCATGTCAAAAATAAGACCTGTTTAACCTTACTCTGCTGGAATTCCTGACCAGAATATGGGCTGTGATACTGACCTGTGTGATGTGGCACCTCCATCACACCTCCAGCTTCTGGAGATGTGGCTCCAGAAGCCCCCGAGGGGTCTTTAAATGCCTGGCTTCGCTGCAGGTGCCTGACTCACCAGCTTTGGAGATAGGGCCCCAGCCTGTGTGATTTTTAAATCCTCCTCGGGGGGCTGAGATGTACACTGTGGTTAGGAAGAGATGGTGATTCTGTGGTATGCTCCTTAGTGACCTGGGCAGACACTGCTAATCAATTTCCTTGCCGTTCTTTTCTGAGCCCAGCAGCAGCCTCATACTTTTTTTCAACAGAGAACTGCTGAGAGCCTCTGGCTGATGTATGAGGTGAGGCCTAATCACCAAGGCTGCACTAAAATATGAGTGGCTGCCTTGTAGTGAGGCTGTCAAATGCTTGTCACTACTCTGCAACACACGTGGTTCAATCCCACTGTGCAGTCTGCACCAGTGTGTGAAGACAACAGTGTCTTGGATCACTGACATTAGCTTTATTGTTTTTTTTTGAGATGGAGTCTCACTCTGTTGTCCGGGCTGGAGTGCCGTGGCACAGTCTTGGTTCCCTGCAACATCTGCCTCCCGGGTTCAAATAATTCTCTTGCCTCAGTCTCCCAAATACTTGGGATTATAGGTGGGCACCACCATGCTGGCTAATTTGTGTGTGTGTGTGTGTGTGTGTGTGTGTGTGTGTGTGTGTGTATATATATATATATATATATATTTTTTTTTTTAGTGGAGATGGGATTTCACTATGTTGGCCAGGTTGGTCTCGAACTCCTGATCTCAAGTGATCCACCCACCTCAGCCTCCCAAAGTACTGGGATCCATGCCCAACCTGGATCACAGGCACTGGAAGACACCATTCCTCCTCCTGCCCAGTCTCAAACTCCCACTTCTCACCGACCACTTCCTTCTACCTCTTTAAATCACTTGCTTCCTCTATGACATCCCCATTGGTCACATAAATATTATGAGCATATTCCTATTGTAGTGCACATAGTGCTGAGCCACTCAGAGCCTGTTTTAGGACTGAAGGACTTATTTCCCCAGCTGCTGGCAAACAACCCTTGGCTGTCAGCCCTTGTCAGATTGCTGTTATTGAAGAGTCCTCCCACCTAGGCAGGTCATGTCCCCTTCCTAGAACACCCTGCATCCAATGGCTGGTCAGTGTGGTAGAATAAAGGCTCCCTTGCTCCAACTTGTGACAATTCTCAAGGGCCATCCCAGCTGCAGAGCTCCTTGGGGAGTCAGCTGGCGGTTTCACGGATACTGCGTCAGAGCTCAATTCTCCCTCTGCCCAGTCCTGCTTCCTTCCCTCCTTTCCTTTCCCTTCTGCAAGTGGTGCTCTCAAGAGCACCCTCTAATAAGCCTCTGTCTCAGTGTCTTCCCAGAGACTCTGACCTTTGAAACTATATTAAAGAACCAAAGAAAAACAATTGACAATGGAGAAGGCAGGCAGGTTTAGGTGACCTATCCCCTATGCTACCCTCATTCCTTTTACATACACTCCCATTTCAGGTCTTATCACACCACATTATCATTGCTTCTTTATGTGTCTGCCTCTCCAGCAGACTCTAAAGTCCTTGTGGGCAGGAACCAAAATCTTTTATCTTCATACCTTTATACTGTCTGGCATACAGTAAAAGCCTAATGAATATTAAAGAAATGAATTAGTGGATGCTCATCTGGACTAAGACAGCTTTTGATAAGATGAAAAGATGCTAAGAAATACTTCCTTAAAGGAGTAGGCATTTTCCCAGCTCCTGATTCTACTAGATGAGAGTATAAAAAGCAGTACACTGCAGTCCCTGGTGGTACCCCCTTTTTCCCCACCCCAGTCCACCCCATGCATGAGACAGCTTAGGTAGGAGGGACTCTGCCAAACTTGCCCACCCTCCCCTCCTGGGCTTACTTTGGCAGGTGGGTGTAGAGTCCCCGAGGCTCCATTTGCCATTGGCCTGACAGTGGATGACCCTTTGGCCAGTATAGTAGTAGCCAGGGTCACAGATGAGCATCAGCTGGGCCTGGAACTGGTACTGTGTCTCAAAGATAAGCCTCCATCGGCCATGCTCCACACTGATGCTACTGATATCAGGACAGGTCACAGCTGGGGAAATGAGGAACAGGGAGGATTAATTAATTAATTGTGGAAGACCTTGCAAGAACCCAGATCTAGGGACTTGGAGACCTTAATGCAATCATGAAGAACAGGAATCTTCAGTTCACAGGCAATTTTGATAAATGAACAGAGTGGGTTTGGTGGGGATGTGGCAAACTGGGGAGTACAGTTCTGCTGAAATATTAAAAATGAGAAAAGGGAAATAGTACTCAGTTGAGGTTGATTATTGAATGTTTGAGTTCCATTTGGTTAGATTTTCATCTTTCAAGAGAAGATAAATATGTATTTTAATGTAAAAAAGATTGTGAAGTAATTCACAATTTGTTATAAAGCACCATGTAGGCCAAAAAACACAACAAAACCAAACCCTCTGTCTTTGGACTGAACATTATCATGCCATTTTGTAATCTGGCCTAAAAGTTGTCGTTTTAGAGCTTTGGAATCAAGGGACATTCATGCAAACTTTCTGACAGGTTTTCCATCTAAAAGGGAGTGGACCAGGCCGTTTTTAAGTTCCATGGTGGTTTGTGGAAACATCAGGGCACAATGGTCATCAATGCTGACAGCAGTTTCAGTACTTGCCTCCTCCTGTGAAATCCCCCAATCTCCACCTCCATGTTTTTTTTTCCTCATTACGGTGCTTTTAGCTCTCTCCTTGTAGGAATCTCTCCAGCTGCCTACCTAGCCCTTCCTTACACCCACCTCCACTGCCCGAGGACTCACGGACACACAGTGGGGGCACATTGTGGTTGCTCCACAGGCCTGTGTCCAGACACTCTGCAGTGGCCTCAGCGCCTGCCTGGAGGTGGTAGCCTTCACTGCAGCTGTACACAGCCTTGGTTCCCACTGTGTACTCCTTGCCAAACACCATTCCATTCTTGGGGGCCTCAGGAAGCCCACAGGAAAGAGCTAGCAAAAGGAAAACAATGTCATGAGCATTTCTGGTTTAAGATGGTATTCTGAGAAACTATTTTATCCTTCCTCCCCTCCCAAGGTCCCAATAAAATTGTAGTAAAAACGAATAAAAGGGTAAAGTCTCATAATAAAAAGAAAATGGGAGGATCATCAGTGGAGGAGGTTTTTTTTTTTTTTTTTTTTTTAAGTTTGGAAGAAGAAATGAAAATAGAAGTGCAAAGAAGCTGTAGCTCAAAATATATGGGAAAGAGCCTCAGGGTGAAACCAGTCCTCTGCTATCTGTTCCCACAAACACAGTGTAGAGGCATTTAAGCATCTACGCTCCAAACAAAAGAGAGGATTTTCTTTCCCACTGAAGGAGAACTCACTTAGGAAGAATTAGGGCTGCTATGGTGGGAGTTGGTATCCCAGAGGAAAGCTCTTTTAATTCGAGGGTTTATGGTCTCTTGGCCTAAAGACTGCCCCATTGCCTGCCCAGGTCTGCCACATACTCCTATCAACTTCTCATTGATAGGAGACACTTCGTGGGCCAAGATACCTGTATATAAAAACAAGAAAGGTAATCCAGATCTCATACGTGGAAAAACCAACCTGGCCCTTACTCTTAAAATATGATCAAGAATCACTATACATATGAAGAAAATCAGCAGTGTGAACAAGACAAACCAAGATAGGGTTTAAAACAAACATCCCCTTAGGAATATATATCTTCTATTTCCTAAATCTGTTCCTAATTTCCTTCTGTTATATATCTTCTGTTTCCTGAATTAGGAAAATCTATAAGAGCTTTGCACAGGGATGATCCTATTTTTTGTAATCAAGATATGAAAGACCAAAGGAAATGTGTGGAAATGTTAACAGTGTTATGAAATGTTCCTGAATTAGGAAACAGAAAATATATAATCTTTAAGCTTCTGATCAGTAGTATCTTGAGAAAGTCAAGGTGACATATGGTATTCATAAAATAAAATCAGTGTGCTCTGAAGAAAAAAACAACAAAAAGAACAAGGAAGAACTCTTTGAATTGAAAAATATGATTGCCAAAATAAGCATTAAGTAAAAAGGTTGCAGATCAAAAGTAAATTTCTCAGACTACAGGCAAATAAAGAGACTGAAAATGAGAGAAAAGGACTGAAAACACAGAAGATCAATCCTCAATATAGGAGGTCCAGCGTCCAGCTGTTCAGAGCTCTAGAAAGAGAGAACCCCAAAAGTGGATGGGATGGGATTATCATAGATGCAAATTTCTCAGAGCTGAAGAGAGACAGAAGTCTTCAGATGGAAAGGGAGCCAAAGGAATGCAAAGAGAATCACTCTTAGATTCACCATTATGGAATTTGGTGCATCTAAGAAGTCCAAAGACACATAGGCATTCCTCCAAGTTCCTAGAAAGAGAAAAAAATACGACATAACTGTGAAGGCATGAGAAGCAAATTGGCATAAGACTTCCCATCAGCAACACTGAGTGTTTAAAGATAATGGAACAAATCGACTTCTGAAGAAAATGATTTATAAACTAGAATTTTACCTACTCAACTGACCAAGCATGTGTGAGGGCAAAAAGATAGACACTTTCAGAAATGTAAAGTCACAGAAAATGTACCTCTCATGAACTCTTTCTAAGGAATTTACTTAAGGATATACCCCATGAAAAAGAGGGTGAAAACCAAGAAAGGGCAAGATATGGGATATAAAAAATGACAGAACTAACTCAGGAATACAAAGAAAAGGAATCTCATAGTGACAACTCAGGAGAGAAACATCTGCAGCAACCTGACCAGGGTCATTATTTTATAAGGAGTAGGGTCGACATTATGTTTATAGGAGGAATATGAATTACTTAGGAAAGAGTAGATTGTTTGGTCTTTGAAAGAAAATAATACTTATAAATCATCCTTGCCCTTTGATAGCTGGGAGGGCATTATAGATGGAAAGACTAATCCGTCAAAGTACCCACTACTGCCTCCGTCCACTATCCCCTTTGGCAACTAGTCTAGAGCTCAGACCTCCTTCGCTCAGAGCCAGAATAAGCTTGGGCAGAGTCCTATTGAGATTGCCTAACAAGATGCTTGATGCCACAAGAATTTCCAGAACCAATAAGAGGCATCAGGCTGGGGTTCCATTATGAATGGGGGAGGGTAGACTGTTCAGAGGGAGAGAAGTTGGAATACCAAGATGAAAGAAGGGTCTAGACATGCAACCCTCCAGAAGAGGAGGATCAGGAACAGAAGGAATGAGAAATAAGGGAGTGTGTAAACACTATACAGAAAGGCTTTGGGCTCCTTCAGTGATACTAGGTTAGTCAAACTGTCATATCAGATCAACCATTACCCAGCTTCCTTGAATCCTTTGGGAAGAAATGCTTGGATTTCCACTGGCGTCTTGCATGGAGAGTCAACACAGGGAGGCCAGTGAAGGAAGTGGGCAGCAGCCACTTCTCATAGGCCCTGGCCTGGCCTTGCTCGTGTAAATAACTGAGGGGACAGAAGATAATACTCCAGCCTGAGATACTAAAAGCCTGTGTTTCATGAGCTCCATGCCAAAATGGAGTTCCCCAAACCCAGTGGTAAGAGGGACACTTCCTGTGGGTAGGAGGGGAGGGGATACAATCACAAAGTATTTGAGGCTTGTGGTGGGATGAGATCTCTGAGGCAGAGAGACATGGAGTGAGAGAATGGGCTGGGGAAGGAGAGAGAAGGCATTAGGAGGCATAGAGTCTCTAAAGGAGGAGAGGAGAAATCATGGTTTTGGAAGCAACAGTAGAGAAGTGGAAGAATGCCAGGCCCTTCCTGGCCCAGAATTGTGTGGGAAGTAGGAGGTGGGTGGAGGGGGATTCACATGCCACTTGAAAGGGCCACAGCATATGTGCTCTCAGAGGACAGCCATGGTCTCCTTGGCGGGAGGAAGTGAAGACAGCCTGCTGGGTATGAACTGAGTGTGTGTGCTTGCTGGCCATGGAACTAGGATTCCAGAGAATGCCAGGGGAGGCTCAGAGGAAGGGCGTCAGTGGGAGGCATGGGGGGGTGGCATAGGGAGAAGACATGCACACTAGTATGAGGATGGGTGAATCAAAGCCTGGGGGAGGTTTAATTTTGGGTGGTGATGTAAGGTAACAGAAATGAGAGGCTTGGTGGTTTCCAGCTGGCGCTCCGGAAAAAAGACTTGTCCGTGTTAATGCAGTTAGAGACGCAGAAACCAAAGCCAAATGCCATTTGCCATTTGTGGACAGCTAGTTCACTGTGACCTTTGCTTAAGGCTAAAATAGATTATTAATAGCGCATTGTTTTTGTTCTTTGAGAAAGCCCAGGCATAGGCGAGAAGGTTGTGAGGATTAGAGATGAGAGATGTCATTAAAAAGTACTTCACCACTACTGGGAACCAAAGGAAAAATCAAACAGCAATGTGATTTCCTGTTTTTGTCTATGCAGTTGGCAATATTTTCTTTTTTTTTTTTGTCTTTTTAAATGCAGTGCCTAACATTGAGACTGCAAGAGAAAAGACAGCTCTCATGTACTGCTATACATGAGGACAAAACTTTCTGGGGGGCAATCAGTATTGACAGCTGTCAATCACATATGATGCGACAATCTCATTTCTGGGAATTTGCTTTAAGGAAACAAATAATATTCATACAGATAGAATTATAAGTTTATAGTCACAAAGAATATAGAAATTCAGATGACCACAGAATGATACTTAAATGAATGGCGGTTTTCTCATAATGCTGTACAACCATTGAAAACAATGGTGAGGAAGTATAATATTAACAGCAGAGGCCAGGCGCAGCGGCTCACACCTGTGATCCCAGCACTTTGGGAGGCCGAGGCAGGTGGATCACCTGAAGTCAGGAGTTCGAGACCAGCCTGACCAATATGGTGAAACCCCGTCTCTAAAAAAATACAAAAATTAGCCGGGCATGGTGGCGGTTGCCTATAATCCCAGCTACTTGGGAGGCTGAGACAGGAAAATTGCTTGAACCCAGGAGGCAGAGGTTACAGTGAGCTGAGATTGTGCCACTGCACTCCAGTCTGGGTGACAGAGCAAGACTCCATCTCAAAAACAAAAAACAAACAAACAAAAAAACCCACCAACAATAATAGTATGTAATATATGTAATAATATATAGTTAAATATACTTCCTCACCATTATTTTCAATGGTCGCACAGCATTATTGGAAACAAAAATCTATAAGAGCTTTGCACAGGGATGATCCTATTTTTGTAATCAAGATATAAAGACCAAAGGAAATGTGCTGGAATGTTAATAGTGGTGATCTCAGGTTCTTTGTTCATTTTCACTTTTTTCTTTTGCATTATCTACAGTTTTTTTCCTTCAGATTTTTAGTTTGAGTGTATATTACTTTAAGGGAAAAAAGCTCATAAAATATAAAAGATAATGCATGTAAACTGGTTGGCACATTTCAAGTGTTTGATCAATCCACTTGCTCTACGAGCCCAAGCCCAAGCATCTCCGCGGCTGGGAGCCCTCCCTAGCTGGCCAGGAGGAAGGAGATCCCTTCTCACCTCTGGGCTCCTAGAACACTGATTGTGCTCATGACACAACACTTCCTTCCTCTGTCAGTTGCACTGATGTGCTCACATACCCATCTACCCCATGGATCTCAAAACACTGAGATTGCTATGCACTACAGATCTTCAGTAAATGCTGGTGGAAAGAATGAATTAATTATCAAACAGGAAACCCACATTTGGAAGTGACTAGTCCTGGACAAACCCAAGATGTGAGTTGGATCCGAGCTACCTGTGGCCCCCTTTCCACCTGCTTCTCACCTTGACAGAGAGGGATGGCTTCGCTCCACAGGTGGTAGCCTTGGGGGTGCCGGGTACAGATGGCCATGCTGTGTCCCACCAGGCGGTAGCCGGCATTGCAGCCAAAGTGGATGGAGCCCCCGGGCTGGGTGCTGGTCTGGCCTAGGATGAAGCCATGGAGTGGAGCCCTGGGCAGGCTGCAGTAAGGGGCTGAACAAGAAGATGAGGTTCAGGGAACCAGTCCCAGCAGGAAGACAGATATGGTCTTCTGTGCAGGCCCCTTCCCTTTCCTTTTCCCCCATCTCCTTGTCTTTGCCACTGCCATGTCCTCTGCTACTGAGGAAGGTCTGAGTGGTGGATATTGAAAAACACCCAGCCAGGTTAATAAAGCAGAAATAAAACAAAGAAAAAAAAAATAAATCTGCTTCACGAAGCACTGGTTCCCTTTTGTGGTCCAAAGACAGATTTGGTTGTATGGCTAAGTTCAGGCTCTCAAATCCCTTCAGCTCTCAAACAGACTTAGAAAGTAGAACCCAATGGGGTTGGTTCCAGAAAGGTGTGACTACAGGAGGGTGAACTTTGACATTGGTCAGGACTGGCCTCAAGTCTCGTTTCTGATCTTACCAGGTCCGTAATTTGGGACAAATCACTTAGCTCCAATTTCCTCACCTGTAAATTGGGACTAGTAATACCTACTTTGGGCGATTTAAATTGTATGTAAAGACTGCATACATCAAAGCCCCCAGCACAGCATGGGGTGCTTGGTGTCCAATGCTCATTAAATGGTCATTCTCCCTCTTCATGTTGTGTAGGGGGATGCACTGAGATGGACCTGTGGCGACCTGGGACACACGTTTCCCTACAGTGCTCATTTCACCTCCATATGTGGCTTCAACTTATTTCATTCATTTATTCAACAGATATCAAGTATTTATTATCTTCCAGATGTTGTTCTAAGTGCTTGCAATACAACAATGAAGAAAACAGACCAAAATCCCAGCCTGGGTTAGGCGCAGTGGCTCATACCAGTAATTCCAGCACTTTAGGAGGTCGAGGTGGGTGGATCACATGAGGCCAGGAGTTTGAGAACTGCCTGTGGAAGCCTTATCTCTGCTAACAATACAAAAATTGGCCAGGTGTGGTGGTGCATGCCTGTAGTCCCAGCTACTCGGGAGGCTGAGGCAGGAGAATCACTTGAACCCAGGAGGTGGAGGCTGCAGGGAGCTGAGATCGTGCCACTGCACTCCAGCCTGGGTGATAGAGTGAGACCCCATCTCAAAACACACACACACACACACACACATACACACACACACACACCAAAAAAAACCCAGTTTAAAGGACTCACGTTACGAACCCTGCCAGGGATCCTCAGGGGGAGTTCTGTGAGGCCAGGAAAGAGGGATGACCAAAGGACCAGGCAGATAATTATCTTTGTTTGCCCTAGGAGTCCCTGGTGGGGTCTTGCAGGCAGAGATGGATAAGGCAGGATTCGGGTGTGGGGCTCTTACTCACAGCCTCCCCACGGTGAGATCCCCTGGCCTCTTTTTTTATTGATCACGTCCCTCTGCTGGTGAAATTGGTGTTTTAAATAGCTGCTTTCCAAGCCGGATTTGTTTCCCTACCCCTGCTTTGCCCTCTGTGCTCTATGTGTACTGTATCTATGTGGTTACATCCCTCAGGAATAAGAATCTCAGTTATAAAATATACCTAGTCACAGTGACAGATGCAGGTACAAATTACACTCGTCTACTGTATCTGAATTATTAAGGACTAATTGTTGTGCCATGTAATTAATTTATTTTCTACATGGCATAGGTATTGTAATTACAGCTGGCTCATTATCCC
This sequence comes from Cacajao melanocephalus, assembly GCA_963573385.1. Lineage (NCBI taxonomy): Eukaryota > Metazoa > Chordata > Mammalia > Primates > Pitheciidae > Cacajao > Cacajao melanocephalus. Next base: position 189,656 of record CAUYLG010000393.1, on the reverse strand, counting down.
CAAACATGTTAGTCTTTAGAACATCAAGGAAAGGGTAATTACTTAATAGTGTTCAGTTCCTAATTTAGCAAACAGCATAGTAAAATGGTACTAACCTGCCATATTTCCTGTTTGAGTCAGTAGCTGCCAGGAACTCATCCTGAGTCATGCCTAAGAGGCACCTCAAGGTTTCTTTTTCATCATGTGGACACTGAGGCCTGAAGTGGTTAAGTGCCTTGCCTAATAATCTCATAGCTAGTGAGGGAGAGAGCTGGTCACTGACGTTGGGGCACTCAGTCATTGCAGCTGCCCAGACCACTCCTCTATGCACCAGGGAAAGGAGAGGAGGTTGGATGGACTCTGCAGAGGATATGGGCTCTGAGACAGTAAAGAACCATCTCTTCCCAGGCACCCTCAGCTTCCTCTGGTTGGCTCTCCCCTGAAAACGACACCCAGGCATTCTTTAAGACTGTTCACCCTCTGAGTATGGGCTGGTCTTGCAAGCAGGAGACCCATGAAGATGGACTGTGGCAAGAGGGACTTCAGGCCAGTTATAATTTGACATCCCTTCCAACCAAGATTTTTTTTCTTTTTTTGGAGATAGAGTTTCACTCTTGTTGCCAGGCTGGAGTGTAACAGCATGATCTGGGCTCACTGCAACCTCTGCCTCCCAGGTTCAAGCGATTCTCCTGCCTTAGCCTCCCAACTAGCTAAGATTACAAGTGCATGCCACCATGCCCGGCTAATTTTTGTATTTTTAGTAGAGACGAGGTTTCACCATGTTAGTCAGGTTAGTCTCAAACTCCTGACCTCAGGTGATCCACTCGCCTCAGCCTCCCAAAGTGCTGGTGTCATAGGTGTGAGCCACCGCACCTGGCCCCCAACCAAGATTCTTTAGAAATTTGTCCATCATTTGCTTAGAATGCAGGCCAAAGGTAGCCAGGGGAAAGAGTGCTGAAAGGGAACTACTGTGTGGTGGAACCACCCACGGTCTTAAGTAATTCATTTCTGTCTCCAAGCTTGTGGGGCCCAGCCAGCAGTTCACTGAACCCACCCCCCTTCAAAGTGGGCATCAAGCAGCTTGTGAAGTTTTCTTCCAACCACAGACAGTAATTCCCACAACAGGAGATCAGATAAATTCAATTTTCTCCATCTCATTATATTCCCAGGAATATTTTTTCAGTCCTTATAGATTGTTCCCTGGGTCAGCCTTTGGGCTGGCCTGGTCTTTTGATCTGATTCTGTTTATCAGACATGGCTTGAAGAGCAGAAGAAAGGTACCTGGCCTTGAAATATAGCCCATCCTTTGCTGCCTGCTTAACATCTGCCAGTCAGAAATCCATGCTTTAGGGCTTTTTAGTTTTAAGGAAACTTAAAGTTAGCATTTCCTAACTTTCCCAAAGGGACAGGATCACTGTTAGGCATTATCAGATCATATATAATAGTTAAACTTAACCTGAAGACACAGGCTTGCTGTATAAGAAGGGAGGGAAGAGGTTAAAAGAAGGGAATAAAATAGAAGAACAGGAGATACAGAAATGGCAAAGACCACTTAGCTTCAGGCGAGGGAGATTTAGAGGAGGGGAACAGCTGGCCAGTCTTCACGAGGAGCTTGAAGCTTTGATAAAGAGAGGGCCCACAGCTTATTTGCGTGGTTTTTTTTTTTCACTCACCTGAATAGCGAATCTTAAAGCCCTTCCGATTGTAGGCGTGATCAGATGACCAGCGCAGGTACACAGAGTTGCTTGAGCTGGTGAAAATCAGGGGAGCTGAGTAATTTCCACTGAGGGCTTTTAGCAGAGGGCTCTGTCCGGAGGGACCTAGGGTGAGAAGGACTCAGGATTACAGACCATTGGAGCCATCACAGGGAGTCTCCAGGGAAGACCTCAGGGCTCAGAGGGTGGGGTGACCTGTTCAGAGTCAGCAAAATCATTTGTACTTGCACTCCTCTCTCTGTATCCACAGGCATTGCTCAAGGTGCTCTTTTCTCCTGAGCCTCACTCTAAAGCAGTACTCTAGGAAGTCCCTGCCTACCTATAGGAGCTGGCAGGTAAGGTGAAATTGATTTGCATTTTGAGACCTGACCAAGGTCAAGCATCTGGTTAATGGAAGAGCTGGTTTTCAAACTGGGAACTTCTTCCACTTGGCCACCCTACTTCTCTTGTGTGTATTTTAAAAAGCTCGGGCTGGGTGTGGTGGCTCATGCTTGCAATCCCAGCAGTTTGTGAGGCTGAGGCTGGTGGATCACTTGAGCCCAGGAGTTTGAGACCAGCTTGGGCAACATAGTAAGACCCCACCTCTACTAAAAAAAAAAATACAAAATTAGCTGGGCATGGTGGTTGCATGCCTGTAGTCCCAGCTACTGGGGAGGCTAAGGCACGAGAATTGCTTGAACCCAGGAAGCAGAGGTTGCAGTGAGCCAAGATTGCACCACTGCACTCCAGCCTGGGCAACAGAGCAAGACTCTGTCTCAAAACAAACAAACAAACAAAAAAACCTCAGTGCCTGCCATATAGAAAAAATATTTATGGAATGAATACATAGTAATAAAGCTAGAGGAAAATGTCATGTCTCAGAGTCATAAGTAAGAGCTCCTTAATATTGCTTCTGAAGGCTCTTTGAGAAAGACCTCCCTCTTCTTTTGTCTTACTTTAAGTGCCTGGGATTGTATCCCCAGGGGTCTGGTTGAAGGGGAGCAGAATATAAAGCTGGATAATCCATAACACAGGATTTATCACCCTGGAAAAGGCCCTGAGTGATGGCTCCACTATGCCACTGAGACAGCTCTTAGAAGCTTGGAAAAAGTAATGGATCATATTAAACAAAGAGCCACCAGAACTGCCATGGCCAGCTGTAAAGGGAAAGGCTCAGAGAAGTGACATGCTGGGCTAGGTCTACTGTGTAAGAGCGGAGCACCCACTAGCTGACCACAGTTTTCAGGAAGACCTGGAGGATGCACCGTTTACTAAAGCAATCAGGAGGTGAGGAGCTCCAGCCTTCTTGGAGGGGGTGAGGACCAGCATTGCTGAGTAATTAGTGGATATCTCCTGTGGGTCAAAACTGATGGGAAGAGATGCTGGGCTCCCTAGCAGTAATGGGGATGAGAAGGTCCTAGAATACAGAGGCCAGTGGAATTACTTAATAGTCAGAAGCAAAGTTGGCATAACTACTAAAATGGAAAGCGAGGTTGGAATAGCAGCTGTGAGAGCCTGGCCTACAGGATCTACAAAGATGGCTCATAGAACATGATGTTCCTAAGGGTAAGGTAAATAGGAAGCCAAAAAGAGCAGCCAAAACAAGTATGACTATATGAACAAAATAGATCACGAGTAGATAACTGCAGGGTGAGAAAAGCTGCCCCCAGCGGAAAGGTGCAATCCCTTGCCCAGTTTGCAGACTTAAGCCAGGTTTCATTTCCCAAGAGGCTGGGTCCTTATGAAAAAAAACCCTGCACAATGACAGCAATTGTATATAGTAGTTGTTCCTACAGTTCTTCCCCCAAAAGACCTCCTACTGTTTACTCAGAAAACTGAATATCATAGAAAAGGGAATGTTCAGATATATCAAAGGCTTCTGGACACAGGATGTTAATTGATGCTGATGGAGGGGAGGCCTAAAGTACTATCACAGCTACCCTGTCACAGGAGGGGTGTATGAAGACTGGGCTTGGGAATAAATGGAGTCCTGGCCCAGGTCTGTCTCACAGTACACACTTAACCATGTAGGAGCCTCAACTGTAGCAGCTGTGTAAGGTGCAAATCTTTATTAGAACAGATTGACACAGCCTTAGATACATGGAATGCAGCTGTTGATCTGGCCATGTAGTCTTTTCCATATCCTTCAGAAAGGAGCATCAGAAGCAGTTTGCATTCGCATGAGGTATACAACAGTATACATTCATGGTTTCCCCCAGAGCTACGTTACTTCTCTTGTTCTCTGTCATAATAGAGTATAAAGGGATGTGGACCATCTGGACATCTTGCAGAATATAACATATTGGTTCACGCTATTGAGAACATCATATTAATCGACTCTGATGAGTGAGAAGGGACAGTTAGTGCTTTGGTAAGATGCCACTGCAGGACACATGTGCTCCAGAGGGCAAGAGAGAAATCCTACCAAGTCCGCTGTTAAGTTTTTAGGGTCCAGTGGTCTGAAGCATGCTGAGACATTCCCTCCAAATTAAAGAACAAATTATTGTACCTTTTCTCTCTTAAAGCCAAAGAAACAGCACAATGTTTGGTAGATCTCTGGGTTTTGGAGGAAGCACACTCTTCACTTGGGAATACTGCTATGACCCATTTATCTGTTGACATTAACAGGAATGGCTTTGAGTGGGAGCTAGAGTAAGGAAAGGCTCAGTAACAGGTTCAAGTTGTAATACAAGCAGCCCTGCTGCTTGGGCCATGCCACCCCTCAAGTCCCATGGCCTTGGGGATGCTGTGGTAGGGAAGGATATCCTGTGGAGCTTCTGGCAAGTCCTGATAGGAAAACTGCAGTACAGACTCCTAGGGTTCTGGAGCAAGTCCATGTTTTCTGCAGCAGAGATCTATGCAGGATTGGACCGACTTACCATCAAAAATCTCAAACTCATCATACTGCTTCTCGCTGAGGAAGTACTCCACTGTGAGGGAGATGTTATAGTCGGGCTCCACTCTCACCAGCCAGGAGCAGGTCTGGAACTGGGGATAGCTTCCAGGGTAGCTCTGGCTGAGGATCACGCCTGTGGAGTCTGTCAGAAGCTCATTTGTTGGGCAGTGCACTTGGAGAAAGAAGGAGAAACACCAGGTACATGAGGTGGAGATGGAACTATGGCAAACACATTTGCTTTTCCCAATACAAAAGACAACCTTTAGAAAATCGATGTTTGAGCACATTCACATACGATCCCACATCCATCATTGTACTGCTCCATGACATGAGGTGCCTTAGATCCTGTGTTGATATTGCCGTATTTCTTGGACTTGGGCTTGGCCAGTTGGTTGGAATTACTTCTTAGCTAAGTTGTGGGTTCTACTGCCTGGCTTTGGGTAGGGGAGGATGGAACATACATATGGACAATAGCAAGGCATCCCCAAATCCAAAGGAGATAATCTATAAAATGGGTTTTGTTTCAACAAAGATGGTACTGTATAGGGCAAAGGTAAGTACATGGGATTTTGAGTCAAATACACCTGGATTTACAGTCCACCCCTGCCACTTACTACTGGTGTGGTCTTGAACAAATTATCTCTTCTCTGCGTGATGGCTTCTCCATCTCCAACACAGAGATAGCACAGACCTTACAGGATTGTTGTGAGCATTATATAAAATATTATAGGCCGGGTGTGGTGGCTTATGCCTGTAATCCCAACACTTTGGGAGGCCAAAGTGGGTGAATCACAAGGTCAAGAGATCGAGACCATCCTGGCCAACATGGTGAAACCCTGTCTCTACTAAAAATACAAAAATCAGCTGGGCGTGGTGGTGTGCGCCTGTAGTCCCAGCTGCTAGCAAGCCTGAAGCAGGAGAATCGCTTGAACCTGGGGGGTGGAGGTTGCAGTAAGCCAAGATTGCACCACTCTGTCTCGCTCTGTAGCCAGGCTGGAGAGCCCCACTGCCTTTAGAGAAGTGGGACACTCTAGCCTGGTGACAGTGTGAGACTCCATCTCAAAAAATTTTTTTTGAAATAATATATGTAAAGCACGCAACATAGTGCTTCAGTAAATTGTAGAGAGAATGATGAAAACTGCATCTTGAACAGAAAGGGTCTCAGAACTTGGCTGTGGCCTAATTAGTAGTATTAATATAGCTAAAGAAAAAAAAATGTCATTCTAAGGAAGAGATTGAGCTTGGAACTTAGAAAAGGAGGAGCTGGAGGAGCAGGATTGGGTTTTTTGTTATCCTTATGAGTGGGAGGGAAGCTGCTGGTTCAGAGAGGCCCTTCTCCAACACTGAGGAAGTACTCTGTCCTGGAGCACAGGCAAGCATCACAGCATGAAAGCAATTTCAGGACCATCCACCTCCATATGCTTGGTGCAGACGCCAAAGCAAGTTCTGAGGACTAAATCAACTTCTTCAGTACATTGTTCTTTCAGTACAAAGGTGTGCATTGATGATAGTTATATTCCAATCACTGCATGTGGAGAAATTGGTGTTTTGCAGTAGATGTGCCTTTAGACAGGCTTTCTGGGTTTGCTGGATTCTGGGACACTGGTATAAGAGAGTTTCTGGAACTGCGAGGCCAAAAATTAATCCCTAGATTACAATCTCAGGTAATGCTATTTTGGAAAGAAGACTGCCATGGGCTGTCTACCCATCTCACCTCTGCCTTCAGAGAAGTGGGGCTTGGTATTCAGCACTGGGGTTGGGCTCCTAGACAGAGTCTTGCTGTAGCCCAGAATTTCACAGGACTCATCCAGGATTCTTCCCAAGTAGCTTTGAAAGGTACTCACTGACTTTTCCTGATAGATAGAGCGTCCTTTTTAATTTTAAGAAGAGAAGGAAAACAAATGTCTTCTAGGAGGAGACTCGCTTAGCTTTTGACATACTCCTGATTTCACTAATCCGATGACCAGTACAGGGCACTGAGATGCGATGATACTTAAGTTCTTAGGCCTCGTGGTCCACTCCTGCCTCTACCAGGTCTGCTCTCCCTGACGGACAGTCCATATTGCAGGTGCTTCCTACTCTTGCTTTCCCAGGGGTGGAGCAAAGGCTGACCTGTTTCCCCACAGGCTACTGAATATTTGCAGGTAGCAGTAGTTCTAGAAACAGTAGTCGCACTAGCAATAATATTAACAGCAAACATGGAACAATTACTGCATGCCAGGCATCATTCTAAACTGCTTTATGTTATTAATCCATTGAATACTCCCATGGCATAAGTACTATCATTACAGAAGGGAAGATTGAGGGCAAGACAATCAGGTACCTTGCCTTAGGTCAGATGTCTGATGAGTGGAGAATATTTTTTGATCTTAGTTGGCGTGACTAGGTGAAGCAAATTCATTTCTGTCAAGGCGTAGTACAGTGGAATAAAGACTGCTGTGGTCTCTCAGTTGCCTGGTTTGGCACACAGGACCTTGGGTGCATCCGCGCACCAGTAAGGCAGGGTTGGTGTGTGAGCCCGCCCTTCCCTGAAGGCCCAGGGAGGGACTTCCTCCTTCCATTGCTCAGTATGCAATTCCAAGAAATTCCCAGGAAAGAAAAAAAGGAAGATGGAAATAAATGTGGCCAGTGTGGCCAATTCACAGGTTCAGACATCAGAACAAGGCAAGAACCTATCTAGAGTGATTGCTCACTCATTCCTCAGGCACTCATTTATTCACCAGACATTTATCAAGAGACTTTTCATGTTATGGGATAGTGACTGAGCCGAAAACTAGGAATAGAAAGAGAAGCAAAACAAGGGCTTTGTTCGGGAGGAACTTCTAGGCTCCATATAGATGCAGCTCCATGTAATTACCTTCACATATTGGTGGTGGGCCTTCAAACTGCAGGTAGGTTCCAAGTTTGCAGGTCAGGATTTCACTCCCCACTAAGGTAAAGCCAGGGAGGCATCTGTAGCGTACAATGTCACCTGTCAAAGAATGACCAACATGAGGACTCCCTTCAGAAGTTTGGACAGGGCAGATGGGCACCCCTTAGTACCTTGAACCCACTTCTAGGTGATGATCAGAGGCAGGTCATATTCTGTTCAGACTTAAATAACTAGCTCGGCTCCCATCAAATGGCCCAGACACCTGTTCCCATCTCACAGCTCAGCGTTGACTGAGCCTAGGACGGTTTCATATTTCAGGGCATTTTATATTATCTTGCATGGATTTATTTCTCAAAAAGATGCTGACTTGAATCACAGAAGAAAACTGTTTTTCTGGCTTCCCTTTTGATTTTATTTTGGGTGCAAACTCAGCTGACAGACCCCTCTGGCACAGAGCCTACTGTTTCTCTCTCCATGGACAGGAGGGAGGGATGAGCCCCACTGTCCCAACAGCTCCCACTGCCACCTTCCCTTCCTTCCCCAGGCTTGGGAGGTGGTACCTATGTTGAATTCTTCATTCTCTGTGACAACTTCGGCATTGGGGAGGATGGTGGGAGGAGGGCATTTGGTGAGTGGATAAGCTGAAAAGGTAAAAGCAGGCAAGTCAGGGTAAGATCATCGTTCTCTAGGTACACTGTCATTCATTTATTCAATTCTTCACTTTCTCATCCCTCATTTATTCACACATAGATATTCATGAGTACTTATGTGTAAACGGGGCAAGTTTAGCCAAGTCCTTTTTGCTTATCTTCTGCCATCCTTATTGAAATTAATAATAACAAAGGAGGGACAATCTAAGAAGAAGTCAGTGACACCATCACCATCACAGAAGGGTGGGAGAGGAGTATTTTCTGAGCGTCTCGCGGATATTAGGTGTTTTACAGGCTGCCACTCTAACCCTCACAACATCTGACCACGCTGTGAGGTGCTCTTACTCTACTCGTGAGCAAGTGAGATTCAGAAAGGTGAAGTAAATTCCTTAAGGTCACACAGGAATTAAGTGGCACAGGCAGGATTTGAATCCAGGTCTGGCTGCTCCCAAACCCTGTATTCTTCCCACCACTTGGCCTCTACATACTGCATGTGGCTTCTGCGAGTACCCACTGGAGTCAGCAAATAAGCTGACCCTTCTGATCTTTGACCAGATACTTCTGGCTTCACAAATTTTCTGGACTGGAATTCATCCCTATGGGCAGAGACTGGATGATGCTAGAGGCAGGATGCTGCTTACTGAGGCAAAGTCCAGTGTCTCATAACTTGGCTTTTATTACCTGGTGCAGTCAAGTTCTATACAAGTGTTAGCTGCTGTTGCTGCACCTGCTGCTGTTACTATTGTTACTATTTCCAGTCAACCCAATCCCTGCTATATTTTTTAAAAAGCATTCTTTAATAAATACAGATATCATGAAATAATACATTATCATGAAAGAAAATTTGAGGTCTTCTCTGAGAACAATAGGAAGAAAAACCTATCCATTGTCCTCTCAGAGACAACCACTGTTAACCAATAACATCATATTCTTGGAGGGTTTATTCTCTGCATATATAAATATTTTTATTTTACACAACTTGCTTCATGTCATATATCTTCTGTTGACTCTTGGACACTCATTATTATATTGCAAGAATTTTCCCATATAATTAAATGTCTTCAAAAATATGATTGAAATGACTTCATAGGATTTAATCATACAGATTTACTAGAATGTATTTAACAGACACCCTGTTAACTATTTAGGTTTCCAAAGTTTTGCAATTTAAAATAAAACTGCAATGAAATCCTTTTTATACGTGCATCTTTTATGTTTTTTTCTTTTTCTTTTTTAACTAGATAGGATTCAAGTACCTGACCCTTTTGAAAGTATAGACATCTCCTGCTGAATGTCAGTAATCCTTTCCTGGAAATCGAATGTTCTGTGTAAAGATATTCACTAGGAGCCTGTATTCCATTATTTTAAGTGGGAAAAAATTATGCTGTGCTGTACTTCCACCCAAAATCCAAAAAGTAATTAAGACGAAGTAAAATACCTAACTATATGCAATAAGCCATTATGTTAGAAGTTAAATATTTAAAATATCACTTCATGATTACCTAATAATATGGCATGACGAAACAGTGCCTCTGTGCACTGCACACTGTACCATAAATATCCTGTGCACTGTGAAACCTTGCAGCTTGAGACATTACAAAACTCTAGACAGAAAGGTCTAGCTATGAAAGACCTTCTTTGCCCCTATTTTTCTTAGAAATTTGAAGAATCTATGAATATTCAAGGTTGACCTTACACAGTTAATTATATTTCCCCAGTTTATCATTTGCTTAGTTTTATTTAAGGCACTCTTGATTTGTAGGAGTATTACATTTTTAGGTAGCCAACTATAATTTTTCTTAATAAGTTAAAAAACATTTGTGCCTTCCATTCTCCGCATCATACTTATCTTTAAAACTTTTAAGGCATACTAAACTTTTCCAGGAAAAAAAATGAATAAAAACATATTCCCAATTAAATACAGCCTGGGTACTTGATATTTTGTGATTACTATTTTGATTAGGGTGATTTTCCATTACATTTTAAAACTACTTTATTTATTTATTTATTTTTTGCAAGGTCTTGCTCTGTCACCCAGACTGGAGTACAGTGGCACAATCACGCCTCACTGCAGCCTTGACCTCCTGGGCTTCAGCTATCGTCTCACCTCTGCCTCCCAGGTAGCTGGGACTACAGGCTCATGCCAACACGCCCGGCTAATTAAAAAATTTTTTTTGGTAGAGATGGAGTTTCACTATATTGCCCAGGCTGATCTCAAACTACTGGGCTCAAGTGATCCTCCCACCTTGGCCTCCCTAAGTACTGGGATTACAGGTGTGAGTCACTGTGCCTGGCCATAAAATTACAAATTTCCTTTCACTGTAGGAAGCTTATGGGATACTAAAACGCAACAAAACAAAAATTCCCAGAATTCCCACCATCTAGGCATAAGCATTGCAAAAACTTTGCTGTGGGACCTTGGGTCTTTTACAGACACAACCTCCCTGCTTCCCATAATACACACACACACTCTTACCACATTGATGGTATCCCACTGTATCTACCATGTTATTGCTACAGAACTTTAGGGCACGGGACATTCAAGTCTGACTCCTCCATTTCATTTTGTGAATACCCTCCTTCTTCCCCTGGGGGGAAGAGGGTGAGGCGTTGAGAGAGCTTAGCCGGATTCTGGCGTGTGAACATGTTCACTGGTGGGCAGTAGGGGCAGTGCTTCAAGCAGCAGTTGGCTCAGCAGCAGCCATTGCGAGCAATGGTCCCCCATGGTCTTCCTGGGAACGTTCTTCCTCAAGCTGCTGAGTGTGCTGGATTGGCCTTGCATTTGAAGCATTATTTATTTAAATTTTATTTTCAGACGGAGTCTCTGTTGCCCAGGCTGGAGTGCAATGGCGCGATCTTGGCTCACCACAACCTCTGCCTCCTGGGTTCAAGCGATTCTCCTGTCTCAGCCTCCTGAGTAGCTGGGGATACAGGTGTCCACCACCGTGCCTGCCTAATTTTTGTATTTTTAGTAGAGACAGGGTTTGTCCATGTTGGTCAGGCTGATCTCGAACTCTTGGCCTCAGGTGATCCGCCCGCCTTGGCCTCCCAAAGTGCCGGATTACAGGCATTCAGTCACTGTGCCTGGCCCTGTTTGAAGCTTTTAAAACCAAATTCGCTTAGAAAAAAAATGTGAGTTCATATGGTTCATTTGAGCTTACCAAAAGACTCAGGGCTCTGGTTTTGAATTTGGGGTCCATGCCCAGCTAATATTGAAATGCCTTCCTTAGCCTTTTTTCCAGACAAGTATCTCTTTTCCAAGAACATCACAAGGAATGGTGAGTGTGATGTAGGGTGGCAGTCCATAATCACTGCATTTTCTGGTGATCCATCATCTGAGTTTTAAAAATCACCTGCTTTTTTGCCCTGAACAATATAAAATAAACATTTCTCTAAATCAATGAATTGTATTCTACATGAATGATTATTTTTCTTTTCTTTTTAGAGACAGGTTCTCACTGAGCCTCCTTTACCTGGTTCTAGTACAGGTGAGGGCTCAGGAACAGGAACAAGAGACCTGGCCTAGCACCAAGGTCACTTCACACCGAGCCTGTCAATATCTAAATATAGTAAAAATAATCACGACAAGGATGACTATTGAAACTATAAATTTATTGAGCACCTTTTATACTCTGAGCCTGGAGCTAAGGATTTCTGACCATTGTTTCATTTAACTCTATTAGGTTACATACTCACCATTCTTATTTTGTGCATAATAAAATTGAGGCTCAGAAAGGTGAAATGACAGATAAAGTTACATAGTTCGTATGTGTCAGAGCCAAGGTTTGAACCTGTCTGTGACTCTGAAGCCCACACTCCAGCACTCTATGGGAAAGTCACAAGTCAAAATGACAGAACCTTAAAGCCTGGGTCTCATTACTGGAAGGACAAGTGTGCCCAACAAGAGAGGCATGGGAACTGAGCAGATGGAGAGGGCGGAGTCTCAGTCTCACACTGCATTCACCCTGGATGATAGCTCCTGGGAATGGCAGTCACAGCTGCTTAGGCTTTTTACGTTCTTGTTTCTCTCTGTCACTTTCTGTTTCTTTCACTACCTCTTTCACACTCTTAATGTGTTTCTGCAAGTGCACGCATGACGTAATAACACTCCAGAGCAGATACTGAGGGGGCTGGGTTCTCTTCCAAGTTCTATCCACATGGTTTTGGGCAAGTACTTGAGCCTTCCTCTGCCCCATTTCTTCATTTGTAAAATGAGGGTTAGAATATTTGCCTTACTACCTCACAGAATTCTTACAGATCACAAACTCCGAGGCTGTAATCCCTACAGGTGAAGAAATTGAGTTCTCGAGAGGGGAAGAGACCTGTGCAAGGTTTCACATACCTGGCCCAAGGTGGAGCTGGGAATAAAATTTAGCTTTCCTGATTTCTGGTTCAAATATCTGCAATGATCTGTAAGCTGCAAACATGTGCATCATTCCATAGATCGGCACAAGTCCACAGAGAACATTCTGTAAGTTTCTCTCTGCAATTCCTCCATAACAAAAATGAGGAAATATCCAGATCCCTAACTTGGGACTCATAGAAGAAAATAGGCCGCCAATAAAGACATGCCTGCCCTGAATTGTTCACACTCTTCCTACCTGAAATCACAATGCCTTCATTTGTGCACAAAAACACTGTGCTCCTTGAGAGGTCAGCAGAGGCCCTACATCCCTTTGGAGAGGGAGAACCTGCTAGAAAGTGCTAAGGGACAAGCTGGGACACAGGTAGAGGGATGACCCGGCCAGTGAGTTGATGTGAATGAGTGGACTTGGCATCGGGGATTGGGATCCTGTGCCTCTCTGCCCTGGCAGTGTGGAACAGGAAGAAAACTTCCATTTACAGAACCCTGTACCGAGAGCTCTCACATAGGCTAATACATTTAATTCTCATAACTCTGAAGACACTGAGGCTCCAAGAGGTGACAGAACTCACTCAGTGTCACATGACCTGCAAATGGTGGAGCCAGGAGTCAAGCTCAGCCTTGACTTGAGAGCCGGGCCTCTCCCACCAGGCCAGGCTTCCATACTGACCGGAGAAAGCTATGGCGAAGATCCCCCCTGTGGCTGCATCGCGGTGGAACTTGAGCAGGACCTGGTTGGATGAGCTGTGCACTGTTTTCTTGGCCATGCTCCGGGTGAAGACTCCGAGCCGTGGTGCTGTTTGCTGTGGCCCATCCCTGTGTGTGGGAAACAAGATCCTGGCATGCCACTAGTCACTATGGCTGCCTGTTCCACTTGGTGCCATCGGTGGCTTTAAGACAGACCTGGAGTGGGAGGCCATGATTCTTTTTGCACCATGCTCTAAACACCTCGCCCAACCATTCCCAACTCGGTCTCCCAACATAGTTGATGGAATTGGTGAAGCTCACACTGATTCCTCATTCACCTGATTCTTCACCAACTCAATGGGTTCCTGGGGAGATTCAGGCTCCATGGGGCAAGGATGTGGGTCTTGACACAGGTCCTCTCTCTCTGGGGAAGTTCTAGGACAGGGCTGAGGAGCTGGTATAGAAACCTGCTGCTATGCACACCGGCTCCATTTCCTTGTCTTCCAAGCAAAGAGTATACTCACAATGCCTTTTGGGGCAAAGGCTTTCTTCCCTGAAACCTTATCTAACCCCTCCTATCTGTTCCTAGCCATTGCTTAGAAATCATGTTGAAAATTAACCCGGGTCAGTCTGGTTGCAGTTATCCAAGCCTTGGGAACTTTGGAAGAGAATTCTCCTAACCCCTGATGATTCCCAGAATGGCAGTAATAACACCAAACAAAGGAATTTTAAAATTACATGCTCTTCCAGAGATCCAGTGGTTTGGGAAGAAACTGTCCAGGAAATGGCACGTATAAATGCTAATTTGTATTCCCAATTTAAAATTAACTAATATGTAACTATGTAACTCAACGCTGGGCTGTGCAATTCAGTCACTGCCAGCCACACATAGCTATTTACATTTAAATATTTAAGATTAAATAACATTTAAAAATCAGATCCTCAGTCATATCCAAGTACTCTGTAGCCAGCGGCTACCATATTGGGCAGCATAGACATAGAACATTTCTATCACTGAAGAAAGTTCTGCTGGAAAGTGCTGGCTCAGCACCAAATGACCAACAGGACATCACAAAATTCCACCTCAAATCTCTTCCATTAGTCTGGGTGGCTTAGCCCCGGTGCATGTGGAATGTTGATTTGAACTCTGGAAATACTGAGGCAAGTCTGTGTACCCATGCCTACTCCCCTTAACACACCCATTGGTGCTTTCCCTGGCCCTGGCAGGACTGTAGGCTGGGAGCCACTGCCCTCCCATTCCTCTCCCTTCAAGGAGCCATAATGGCCAATCGCAGCTGAACACCATTCCACTATGTTTACTTGAAACCCAGGAGGCTGACAGCCTTTAAAACCAATCAGCTCTTGGTTTTTCTAAACTAATAGGTAACTGACTGGTAACCCAGTATAGAACCCCACAAATGCTGTTTTCTAATTGGCTGTTGACATGGCACCTGGCCTACCAGATGGTGATGAAATCTCCGGAAGGCTCTGTCTGCAGCAGGCTGAGGTTGAGGCGGATGCCATGGCCAATGGGCACGGTGATCAGCCAGACACAGTCCTGGGAGCTGGAGTATGGGCTAGGGAACCCCGGGGAGTACACGGTGCCGTTGGAAGAAGTGATGTTCCCGCCACAAGGGACTGCCAGGGAGGGAAGACAAACATAAGTGCAGGGCCTCAGTACCCACCTGAGAATTGAGATGCCTTCCTAAGGAACTCCCAGCTCCTAGAACTAATCATCCTGTCAGGGAGGTCAGGTGGGATGCAGGAGGGGAGGCCAAGCTGAGGCTGGCTGCACCTGGTTCTACCCACCAGTCCCCACACAGCATACCCCGGCTGGCTCTCAATCTTCACTGCAGGCCCCTCTGTGGGCCTGCCTCAGCCTCCCTCTTTCTCTTTCTTAGGAAGAGAACTGCCAAGATGAAAGGATGCACTGAAGCTGTCCTCTCTCCCTTCCCAGAAATGGGAGGGAGTAGATGTTAGGGTCAAAAGCTGCAGTGCTTTTGCTGGGAAGAGCTAAGAAACTGGCAAAATCTTTCTTTCTTTTTCTTTGGTTTGCTCTTTCTAGAGTGGTATTTGTGGTCTAGACTTCGAGTTGAGGTTCCGGTGGTGAGGCTAACGTTGGATTCAAATCATAGCTGAACCATTTATTGAGCAGATACTCTTAGATAAGTAGTTTAGCCTCTCTGAGTCTCCATTTCCTCACCTGTAAAATGGGACTAAGAATACCTCCCCCATAGGATTGCGGTGGTGATGAGGTGCAACAACACAGGTAACATGTTCAGCCCAGGTCCCAGTTCAAGAGGAGGCATTTGCTACATAGATATGATCCTCTCTCCTTATCTTCCTGTCCCCTAAAAGCAACATTCAATTTTAGTCTCACTGGTTTAGGCCTCAGGCAGGAGGATGAAGAAACCTTGATATCTCCATGGTATTCAGAGTCAGTCACTGGGGAGGAGAATAGACAGGGATGGTGGACAAAAATCCCAAACACCATGGTCCAGAATAATGAGTGTTTTAGCTGACATGGGGCATCAAACAGACATCCGGATGGGGCAGACCAGACTGAGGAGGGAAAATCCCAACAGACTGCAAGCAGAGGCCAGGGGTCCTGTGAACACAGGTACACCCTGAAAGTGGTGTGCAGGCACATGCCATCCCTCCTACATAAGCTGAATATCTCCTGGGTGCCAGGCATGGCCTGGGAGACAGTAGGGAGCAGGGTACTTCAGTTCTGTCCCAGGCACGCACACCACTGGGACACAGACAAATACACCAGCATCTGTAGCACAGGCTGGACCGTGTCATCATTGTGAATGCCACAGGGGTGTTTGGGGGAGCCCTGCATCTGGTTTTGTAAGAGTAACAAAGGAATCCTAGTAGAATTCACATTTATACTCAGACCTAAGGGATGACTAGGGCTTAGTAGGCAAGGTAAGAGAGAAGAATGCTGTACGAGACAGGAACAACATATGCTAAGACCCAGAGGCAAGAAAGCGTGGCACACTGGAAAAACAAAGAATTTCAGCTTAGCTGGAACATAAAATCTATGAGAGTGGAGAATATGGGAAGCCAGCAGGGACTAGGCTCTAACCTAAGGGTCATGTGTGCTCTATTAAGGGGCTTGTAACTTGCCATAAGGGAAATGGGGGAAAGTAAGAGAGTGAAGAGCCAAGGGAAGGAGGCTTCTGGGGAGGAAGAAGAGCTTCTGGCTCAAGCTAGCAGACTGAGAAAACACTGCTCTTTTCTCTCTCCCGTGATGCCATGAAAAGAAAAACAAGGCGTAAGAAGGGAAGAAAGCCCACGATGAGTCTTGTTGCACAGCACGTTATGGGCCAACAACTGCAGAATGACCAACTGGTTATGCATAGCAGAGCTCTGAAAATCTGAAAAATGAACTGAGGCTATGATAGCTTTAGAAATCACGGTTTTACATTCCAACACCAGAACGGCTCAGTTTCGCAAACAAGGTCCCTCTTTCCATTGAGAGTTAAAATGAGAGTTTGAGTCTGAGAGCTAGCCATCTGTGAAGTCCTCCAGCTCTTGTGAAGTAGAGATTGAGAAGTCCCATTTTACTGAGGAAGAACCTGAAGCTCAGAGAGGCAAAGGGATCCGAGTTGCAACCTGGGGTGATTTGATCCCAGAGCTGGGACACTCTTTCCTGGATTGTTGCCATTGCTAAACCTTCCTTTTTCAAGACAAATTCCTGCCTTCTCCAGGAAATTCCTCCAGGAAAATGCTGGGCTGCCAGAATGAAAAGGGAAGGAAAATGGAATGGAAGGATGCAGATGAGGGTGGAGGCAGCACAAGCTCTTAGTCACCTTCCATCCTGGTTCTGGGTAAGGAAGAAGACCCAAGAAAGTGCCACCTCCAGCTCCCTGACAGATCAACTCAGGTGCCCCCAGCCCTGTGAAGAAGGAGGGTGTAATGGAGTGGGGAGGGGGAGGATGGAGAGGGGAGCGAGAGAGTTCTTAGGAAGAGGCTTTATTCTCTTCTCCCTTTGGGCTGGTGCCTGGATTAACTCTACCTCTCTACCCCTCAGCTCACCTCTGGGCTCCCACTCACTCACATGGAGCCTTCCCTTCCAATGGGGGTCCTCCAGCCTGTCAGGGTGGATCTTCCCAAGGGCTGGGTGTGTTTTCCTCTTGGCTATGGCCCACATCTCCTCCAGGTCCTCCCTAGTGCCGGCCCAGAGCTCTGTCACCAGGACCCTTTCCCTGGCTAGGCTGGACCACATTCATGTGAAAACAGGATAGGCCAGAGTTGGCCTGGACTTCCAGCCCTGGAGATCCCACAAGGCAGGCAGGTGGAACATGGGATTGCCCATGACCACCACAGGAAGAACCACTGGGGATGAGGGAGGTACATACCTTCACACTTGGGCAGGGGATGGTCCCAGTTCCGGTTGGTGCCATGTTGACAAGTGAGGACAGGATGGCCAGTCAATTGATACCCTGGGAGGCACTCGAAGGTCACTGATTGTCCCACGTTGTAGCCAGCTCCCCTCACAATGCCATTGGCAAAGGGCTCTGGGTCTGGGCACTCTTGAAGCTCATAGGCTGGAAAAGATCAGGAGAAAAGGTCACTTTGTCCTCTCTGACCAGAATATAGGAGCGGCAGAGAGCAGAGTGGTGAAGCATCAAGGCTTGGACTCAAACAGACCTTTGTCATGTACAAGTTGTTGGCTTTGGGTAAGTAATTTACCTTCTGTATGCCTCAGTTTTCCTACGTATAGAATGATTACATTGAGGACTAAGTAGAATGGTGCATACATAGCTCTTTGTACAGCATTGGTACATGGTGAAAGCTCAGTAAATAGTATGTACTATTAGTAATTCCATAGGAAAAGGAGGCTCAAGGAAGACATTGCTCAACTGAACCTCTATTGACTGAGCACCAGTGGGGGCCAGGCGCTGGCCTAGCTCCTTGCCTGTTGTGTATCTCATTGAACCTTCACAACCAGGATCAAGATACCAGGCATAGGAAGCAGTGAAGGGAGGAGTTGAAAAGGGAGAAATTGAGTCAGTTCTTTCCAACTCTGAGATATCAGAACCTCGCAGAAAGGAAGAAATCTTGTAGGACTAAGTCAAATCTGTGGCAAGGAGGGAAGCTTTTCAGAGGGAGTAGCTGGGCTAAGGGACGTGTGACTGTCATAAAGCAAGTCCCTCCAAAGAGCAGGGCAGCTTCTTCCATGAGAGTGGGTGGCCTGACTCTACAGGAGATGCCTCCATGGAAGCAGCTGAGGCCAGTCCATCAGGGAGAGGCCTCTGAGGGATTCCTGAGCAAGGCCTTTGGTTAATTGGGTCCACAAAACATAGAACAGCCTTCATGGCAGTAATCGGGCCCTCTCCACTCAGGAAATTGGCAGTGGGAGGAGACAGAACATTCCTACAGTGGAAGTTCTCAGTGGAAGTAGTTGAGACCGGATGTATGCTCCTTGGAAGTAGACATGTTTCTCATACGTCATAACATCAGTAATGCACATCTCGAAGGTAACATTTTCTGAGCACTCATGCGGTAATGGTGGCTGTGTTATATGTTTCCATTCAGTACCCCACAGGGAAGTCTCGGGGGAGGAACTGGGCAGGTATTGCTGGGAAATCATCGAGGTAATTGGGTGACTCAAAACTGAGCAGCCACATGGGTGGGGCAGCTGCCCAGCCCCAGGACAGGCCTGGCCTTGCGGCATGAGGGTTTGGGCCATTTCGCAATGAAAGTCTTAGCAGAAGCAGGGGGCCTTTTGCCCAGGAAGGCAACCAAATGGGATGGGTTGGGTCTTTAAAGAAAGGCCCAGGGTAACCATGTGGACCCAGAGATGAGGGGAGAATGAAGGGAGTGACTGTGTGTGAGA
The DNA here is from genome assembly GCA_963573385.1 of Cacajao melanocephalus. NCBI lineage: Eukaryota > Metazoa > Chordata > Mammalia > Primates > Pitheciidae > Cacajao > Cacajao melanocephalus. Next base: position 170,667 of record CAUYLG010000393.1, on the reverse strand, counting down.
AGCCAGGAACAGCCTTGATGAGAGCAGCTGGGCCTCTCCTACAGGAATCATCTCCTGTGGAAGGATCTGGGCTCTTCAAAAAGACACTTCAGTGAGAGTACCTCGACACTGGGAAAAACCTCAGATCCTGTTTCCCTGGAAGAAGCTTCAAAGGGATATGTCGGGCATATAAGGCAGAAATAAACCCTAAGAGGAGGAAGCATGAACTCCCCCAAAGAAGGACTCCTCAGGGGGAGCAGGTGGGTCTGCTCTAAAGGGGCATCCTGGCGACAGTGGGAATGCACTTCCAAACAGAGTGCCATAATCAGGTAGATATAATTTTAACCAAAATGCCATTATATTAAAACATTAACAATCATGATGCCTAACATTTGGGGGACAACTGTATGTCTCGGTCATTTTGCTAAGTTCTTTATAAATAGAACCCTCATGAGAACCTGTGATGGAAGACATTGAGCATGTCAGACCGGAAGGTCTGGCAAGGAGCTCTCTATGTTGCCACTAAAAACTTGATGGGAATCTTTACTTGAAGACCCTAGCACAGGAAAGGCAGAGTGTCAGTTGGAGGAATCTTGAGAAAGAGTAAAGCGTTGGACTTCTAAGAAAAGTCGAGGGGCCATGGAGAGCTGGGTCCGTCTGATAGAAACAGTCTCAGTGGGGACAAATGGCTCACTTAGGAAGCTTGGTCTTTCCCCAGAGGATAAACCAGGGGAGAATGGGCAGAGCTTGCTTACAAGGTCAGCTCCATAGGGCAGAGGAAGGTGTAAATGGAGAGATGGAGAGTGTGGGTTTACGGTCAGGGAGAATGATTGGGGCCTATCACAAATGATGAGGCCTCTGTGGGAGTACTTAGGCCTCTGGCCCTAGAGACAGCCTAGCCTGAGAGGTTGGGATCGCCCCAAACGTGAAGCCTTAACAGAGGTGGAACCCAAGTCTAAGAGTAGCAGGTGCCCCCGGTGTCATGTGTGGCTCCACCAGAGTCCTTGGGACTGTGGAAGACGGGTGAATGCTGAGTGAGTAGCTGGGCCTGGGACTGAAGGGGAACATCCAGGCGAGTTCTGAAGGTCACATGCTTGTGGGAGGAGGGGCCCATTACAGGGTGGAAGCCCCGCTGGATGTCGCCGTGACTCTCACATGTTGGGCCAACTCCTGGTGGAGGAGCTGGGTGTCTGAAGGCAACTCACTGCCCCTGGCCTCCTTACACAGGGAAAGTCCTCAGGGGAGAACTGGGCCTCTGGAGGCTGTGAAGCTTCAGTGGGAGAGACAGGCCCATCCCAGAGAGGGAGGGACATTCGCCCAGAACATTGGCTTGTTGTCCGGGAAGCCTCGGGGGATAGCTGGGCCCCTTGTGCAGGGTGGCTGGAGTGGGGGCATTTCCAAAGGTGGGGGCTGGGAGAGCAGGGAGAGTGAGCCAAAGGCCAGGCCTCTGAGGGGTAGTTAGGCCTCTTCTGTTGGGGGAGTCAATGGAGAATCTGAGGTGGTCACACAGGGACATTCTTTGCAAGGACAAGTGGGCTCGTCACATGGGAAGCACAGCGAGTGGCTGGTCCCATCACAGGTACTCAGTGGCAGGGCCGTGCCTGTCATCTCGGGTGAAGGCACCATGCACGGCATGGGCCCCGGGCAGCTGTCCCTGGCACAATGGTGGCATCATCATTCCTTATGTTTATAGACAGGGAAGTTCTCAGGCAGAGAGCACTTGGGCCTGGCAGGGGTGCGAGGGGCTGAAATGTGTCTCCCAAAATTCATACGCTCAAGACTTCACTCCTTGTGAATATGACCTTATGGGAAATAGATAGGATCTTTACCAAACGTATGGAAATTAAAATGAGGTCACTAGGTCAGGCTCTGATCCAATAGGACTGGTGTCTTTATAGAAAGTGGGGATTTGGAGACAGAGGCACAGGAAGAGCACCATGTGAAGATGAAGCCAGGTGTTGGGGTAATACTTGTAAAAGCTGGGCAACGCTAAGATTGCCATGAGCCACCAGAAGCCAGGGAAGGGCCTGGACAGAGTCTCCCTCACGTGCCTAAGAAGGAACCAACTCTGCTGACACCCTGATCTTGAACTTCGAGCCCCAGAGCTTTTGGACAGTAATTTTCTGTTGTTTTAGCCACCCAGTTTGTGGTACTTTCTTATGGCAGCCCTGACAAAGGGCTGGGGAAAGCCTTGGGGGAAGGCATTGCATCTGTCTCTGAGAGGACATATTTGGGACCAAGTCCCTTCTGTGACATCATGGCCATTCGAGGTGTCATGACCTGTTTGACAGGTACACACCTCCCACATGATAGGCACAGACATTCTTGGGAGAGGTTGGCCTCTGTGGTGAGCCTGGACACAGCTTCCCTGGATGTGTCAGCTGTGCTAACCCCAGTGAAGTGGCTCTGTCTGGGTGCACGGCCCAGCTTCTCCTGAGGTTCCCTCTAGGTGACAAGCCCAGCCACAATCACCAAAGTTTTCCCTGAGATGGACCCCGGAAGCCTGAAGTCTCCTGCAGAACTGATTCAACTGCACCCACCTCGTGGATGCCCTTTAGGGCTTTCCCTAAATGATAAGCCTAGTCCTCCCTCAGTATTCTTCTCTGGCAAGGAAGGAGCTCCATCCATATCGTATTATTTCCAGCATGAAGAAGTCAAGTCTCAGAAAGCTGCATAAAGGATGGTACGATTTACATAAAAAACATGGCCAAAAAATTGTACAAAATGTTACATATTTTTCACAGGTACACGTAACATATCTATATCCAGGCCTGGAAAGGTCACACCTAAACAATAGTAGCTGTTTCTGGAGAACACTCCTGGGTTTGGAGGCCATAGACAAAGAGAGCTTTGGCCTTACTTGTAAGGTTTTAATTTCTTTCTTTTCTTTTTTAAAACAAGATAAATATGTTTAGAAATTGTTTGTGTAATTAAAAATTAACTTTAAAAAACAAAATTGCAAAACTCTAGTATGATCCAATTTTGGCTAAAAATATAGCTATAGCAATGTGTATACTGAAAAATGGGGGAATATACATTGAATTGTTGAAATATATATTGAACTGTATATCTTTGCATAGGGTAGTGATAGGGTGGGATTATGGGAGAATTTTGACTTTCTATGATAGGTGTTAGGGCCTGAATATTTCTGTCCTCTCAAATTCCTATGTTGAAACCTAATCCTCAATGTAAGGGTATTTGGAGGCAGGGCCTTTGGTGGCCCACCCTCACAAATAGGATTAGTTCCCTTATAAATGAGGACTAAGAGAGCTCCTTTGCCCTTTCCACCACGTGAGGACACAGTGAGAAGATGCTGTCTATGAATGAGAAAGTGGGCCTTCACCAGACACGGAATCTGCTGGCACTGTGATCTTGGACTTCCCAGCCCTCAGAACTGTGAGAAATAAATTTCTGTTTATAAGCCACTTGGCTTATGGTATTTCGTTATAGCAGCCAGAGCTAACAACATGCTCACAAAATTATCTATAGTGTTTAGATTTTTTTTTCACAAACATGAATTAGTATTGGAAAAAAAAATCTAAAAATATTTAAAAAAATTCAGTGGAAGAATCTGGGGAAGGGGTTAGAACAAATGCTTTAGTCAGTCACAATAAGGGAAGCATCCAAGGGAGAAGTTGGGTTTACTCAGGAACACCATGTAGAGGTACATAGGTTGGGCACAATCTCTACATCCACAGGTGATGGATGGCCCATAACACAGGGGAACCTGAGTGTAGATGGGGCTCTTCCCAGGGAATGTCCCAGAAGGAGTGGGGCCTGTCACGGAATTCCACCTCAGGGAGGTAGCGCTGTGGTGAGTGTGGTTGGGCCTCACAGGAAAACCTGCCCCTTATGCAAGGCTTAGAGGTACCCTTGGGTCTGTTACTAGAATCCTCCATCATGTCATAGGAAGAGCTTTGCTCAGAGTAATTGGGCTTGACATGCAGGAAGGACCCTAGGGAAGTAATTTAGTTTATCAAGCCTGAGGGGGCATGACCGGCTGGACACCTGGGGATGCCTGAGAAGGCACAGATGGGCCACTTGCCCTGGTAAAGCTGTACAGAGTGGGAGCCTCAGAGGGTGCCACTGGGCCTGCCACTGTTGAAAAGGCTGCGGGAGAACTTAAACTGCCAAATGGGGTTAGATGGCCTTGGGGGCTGGAGAGACCTGTCACCAAAAGGAAGCTTCCCTGGCTGGGCCTGCCCCCCCAACTCACCTCTTCTGGTGTTCTGACTTCCCCACACATGGAAGGCTGGGAAGGTGGGTGGTTGGGGCAAAAGATGGGGATAGAAAGAGAAGCAAATGCGGTGCTCCTTGTCCTTACCCTGATACTCCAGCTTAAATCCTGGCCGGTTCTGGGAGTGGTCGCTGTGGAAATACACGGTGGTCTCATGGGACGTGGAGAGGAGGGAGCTCGGAAGCTCGCTTCCACTGAATCTTCCCATCATGCGGCTGGTCTCATAGGGGCCATTCCGGATTTCTATGAAGTCATGGTTGGGCTCGGTGGAGAAGTTCAGGAACTGGATGTGAGCTCCTGGGAGCAAGACAGAGGCAGACAGTGCCCAAAGCAACACAGTCCTGCCTCAAGTGTGCTGCCACATGAAAGCATCTCCTGCCAGAGCCGTGAGTCCCTGCTACTGATTTCCCACCCAGCCAAGGCTTCCAGAACACGCTTCAGGAATTGCCAGTCCAGCCAAGCCTCTCATCTTTGACAGGGCTGAACTTAAATGTGTATTATTCATTCAAAAATAAAGGCATCAGTCATTTCAGAGCTCCACTGGAGTTGATTTTATTTTGTTGATAACAAAGTTCAGGGTCAACCCTTGTTCTAATTTATGATTTGTATGTCCAATATCAGCATATAGTTTTGCTAGAATAAACTTTTTATTTTAAAACAACACTGCCCATACTTAATCAAAAGACATGATCTTCAATACTGCTGTTTTCTAGAGCTCTTATGATAATTCAGAAATGTAAGGCTTAGAAGTATACACTGTCCCCTCCGTTCCATAAATAAGCCAAACGAAGTTTACACTTTAGGATCTTAGTGAGTTAATCAAGACCTTCGAGCGACCTGACAGGTTAAATACATCTAATTAAGTTCTTAATGTATGCATTAATATACTCTTCCAAGAACGAACCTGGAAACACTGATGTTTGTTTACTGATAAGATTTTTCAACATTAGATCACTATGGTAAATGTTGTTGAAGAAACGTATTTACTGAGCATAGGAAAAGGCCCACGCTGCATTGCTAATTGTAAAAATCAGATGACAAAATAGTATGCTGGATAGAATTCTAATTCTTGTATTATAAAATGTAGAAGAATATTAATTCGCTTGCTAAGAATATTTGCTGGGCATCTGCTGGACATCAGGGCTGTGCTAGGCATTGTACATGACGAGCAAGATCGAGAAGGTTCTTGTCTTCATAAGGCTTATGAGATAACGGTGGAGGACTAAGCCATTACTGATTATCGCTGCATGATGAGATTATAGATGGATTTTCATTTTTAAAATTTGCTCCTCTGTACTATCTAATTAGCTCAGAATAAGCACATTAGTGTAATTTTTTTTTTTTGCATCTGATCATTTAAAGAATAAAATAAAGACTTGACATTTAATGTTGAAGACCTTTCATCTCCCGCCCTGTTCCATTCCCCTCCTTCCCTCCACAGAAGCAAATGCATGAATTTGGAAGATATCCTTCCAGTTCATTGTTTTGGATTCTTAAATATGTATCTGAGTTTATGCGTTTTAAACATTTGCATAAATGATATTATACTGTACATACATTCTTTTTTTTTTACATAATATTGTGGTTTTCAAGGTCTATCCGTGTTGATATACAAAAGTATAGTTCATTCATTTTAACTGCATGTTAATTAATTCCATTTGATGAATTATCCAACCACACAGTTCATGCCCCTACTAATGAACATGCAGATTGTTTCCAAGTTGCAGAGAATTCTGTGATGAGCATCTTTGCACACATTATCTGAGGAATCTGTGCCTTCCATTCCACCGCCCATGCATCGTCCCCTTATACAGGAGCACTGCCAGCTGCATGCCCACAGAAGGGGCTCTTTAAGTATGGCGGAATTTCTGACTTGAGCGCTGCAGAAAGAACTGGACTGTCATTGCCATCTAGTGGAGCAGCATGTAGCTGCCGCAGCTCTTTACATGCTGAGACCAGGCGCCTTAGGAACCTTGGCTGAATCCAACATTAACTTGAAAGCAAGGGATCCGGGGCCTCTGCGACTGGACCCAGCAGCAGGCTTCTTCCCTGAAGCCTGAGTTAGCATCCAGAATTTAGAGATGAAAATGGTGGCTGACCATAAGGACTTACAGGGAAAGCCACCTCATTTAAACTTCTGTTTGCCTTTGGATGTTGCCCTCCCCATCTTCTATCATCTGGGTTCTGCCCCAAGACTGGATGCAGAGATATAGGGTCTCCAAGATCCTCTTAATGTCTCAAAGTCTGGAGTCTCCTAAGGCTGCCGAGGGTGTCACTGCTTTGCACCCGGTTTCCTTCAGAAGATGGTACTCAACAGAAAATAACATCTTTCAGAGGCCACCAGGCTCTCTCCTCCCCTCCAACCAGATTTCGAGAAGGCCAGTTAGACTGCTTTCTCCCAAAGGTCCCTTCTCTAATCTCTAATCACACTCCAGGCTGAATAATAAAGGACGAAATGGGTGATCTTCATTTCTGAGGCTCACAGACTGGCATTCAGGGCTGTGCGGGCATAATTGCCTTGGGACATTTCATTCCTAGAAGCAGTGCAACGGCTTAGGCAAGATGACCCTGTGTACAGCCCATCAGTTCCATGTAAGCACAAAACCCTCATTCCGTCGACAGAGACACTGGGGTTAAATGATATTCCCAGTGCAGAATACATGGATCACCAGCAATTAAATTTTGTACCCACAATGATGTCCTCCACACCTTGACAACCTCCCATGCCTGGCATAATCCAGCACCCCCACCCCAAACAACAACAACAACAAAACCAAAAACCTTCCCAATACCTAGGCCAGCTGGAATGTGCATATGAAGAAGAATGCAAACTCGATTTTACATTGACCTTGGCTCAATTTAATTAGGATGATAAATCAGACATTGGATTAAAAGTACAACTTGAGGTCCAGTCTCTGTAAGACAGATTTTTCCCCTTTTTAAAAACCCATCCCTAATTTATTTTTATTTTTTATTTTTAATATCAAGTGATACAGTGTTAGGTATAACCCGAGTAATTTCTCATTCCACAGTCCTGGATTTTAGTTCATGGCTCAAATAACAATAATGGCAACCCCTAAGATTCTTCTCCCCTTATATGTTTGTTCATCTCTGCCATTGGTCTTCACAATTGTGTAAGAGGTCAATAGATGAGAAAATAGAGAGGCAGAGTGCTAAACAGACTTGGCCCAAAGTTGTGCTGGAGATTTTGGAGGACAGTGGTATTTTTTTTTGTCTTTTTGAGATGGAGTCTCACTCTGTCACCCAGACTGGAGTACAGTGGCACGATCTCGGTTCACTGTAAACTCCGCCTCCCAGGTTTAAGTGATTCTCCTGCCTCAGCCTTCCCAGTAGCTGGGATTACAGGCATTCACCACCATGCCTAGATAATTCTTTTTTATTTTTAGTAGAGATGGGGTTTCACCATGTTGGCCAGGCTGGTCTCGAACTCCTGACCTCGTGATCTGCCTGCCTTGGTCTCCCAAAGTGCTGAGATTACAGGTGTGAGCCACCGTGCCCAGTTGGACAGTAGTTTTAACCTCAGGGGACTGGGCATAATAAAGCCTGTCTCCTCTGGGGGTTGTAGAGACTTACCAAAGCCCACGGGCAGTGCTATTTTCCAGGAGCAGTCCATGTTACTGGGGTAGTTGCCTGGGAAGCCAGGGCTCAGGATCACCCCCTCCATCTCTTCCACTGTTCCCCCACACTGTGCTGTGACAATGAGATGAGACAGAGGGTCAGGACAACATCAAGGGGCATACAGGACCCTGCCAATGTTTGGAAGCTCCCTTCAAGCAGCAGTTTTTAAGCTTTTATGAGTCATAAAGCCCCTTGAGAATCCAAAGGAATCTTCTTAAAAGACTATGTCCATGGGCAACATTCAGTATGGACATTCAGGAAGGCAGGTGCATTCCAGGAGAGACTAAAAGTCCACAAACCCAAGTTATGGACTCTTGACCTTGAGCATGCCCTTCACAGGTCAGTTCCCTGTGACGATGTGCAGGAAAAGTGGGAGAGTTCTGTGCCAGAAGAAGTCTGACCATTTCTTACCCTATCCCCCAAATCTCCCTCTCCTCACTGCCCAATCCACTGTTTCAAGACTGCAGAAAAAGGATGAAGGAAGGGGACTGGCATGCATCATGTCCCCATGCTATGCCCGGTACCATGCCAGGCTCTTCTCAAATATATACTCCAGAGGCAGGGTGGCCAGCAGGGGAGGCTCACCATGAGCCCACCCTCAGAAAAGTGACTGGATCAGCATTCCACAGGAGCCAACCACCAGGCTGAGTGACCCAAGGGCTTAGTTCAGAGTCATTTGAGGATACGGGGCTGGGGGACCCCTGCAGTCTGGTCGGTCAACATCATTTCTTTTCTTTTGCATCTTATGAAGAAAAGGTTGTGTGAACAGAAAGGCACTAGCCAGTCTTAGAGACCTAGAGAAAGGATCATAGAAGAGGGATTGGCAGGTCCAGGCAAGTGCTTTCTAGGGAGAGGGCAGCTTGGCAAACAGACCCAAAAACAGTGCAGAGTGGGCTCCAGCCTTGACTGCCTGGGTCACAATCCCACCTTCATTTCTGATGGGACCGTGGGCAAGTTCAAAACCTTCCAGAACTTGGTTTCCCACAACTGTAAAATGGAGCTAGTGACTGTCTAATGGGGTTGTTATGAGGTCACAGCAGAAAGGGCTGCATTTTACTTGGGACAAGGCTGGCACATGTAGAAAACCCCTAATGAACAGCAGCTGCCGTTAAATGAATTGTTTCCTTGGCAAGGTCTTTGTAGTCTCTAACGGGGAAAATGCCCTGGGCTGACCATTCACATTTCTGACCTGCTCCACAGATGCCTAGGCCCTACGCCCTGGTGAAACCACAGAAGAGAAATGCCAGTATGCCTGAGTAGTCACTCCCTCACCTCCATGCACTTCCTACCCCAAGGTCAGCCTTGAGGGGCACTTCATAGTCGACTGGGCACCAGAGAACCTAAGGTTTCTATTTCTGAGTCTGCCACTTCCTTTTTAATCCTAAAAGACTGGGATTTCCTGTTTGCAAACTGAGGGTAACAAAACCTTCCCTGAAGGGCTGATCTGAGGAAATATGAAGCTCCATGCCTAGCATATAGTAGATACTAAATAAATATGCCTTTCTTCCTTGCCTAACTGGACCAGAAGCTTCTGATGGGGAGACGCTGTCTTTTCTTGTGTCTGCTCATCACTGCCGCAGCACAGGGTAAGGGACGAAGCCAAATCCTTGTTTCATGTGTAACCCTCAGCATTTCTTTCTTTCTTTCTTTCTTTCTTTTTTTTTTTCTTTGTTTGCTCTGTCACCCAGGCTGGAGTGCAGTGGCACCATCTCAGCTCACTGCAACCTTCACCTCCCAGGTTCAAGCGATTCTCCTGCCTCAACCTCCCGAGTAGCTGAGATTACAGGTGTGCGCCACCACATCTGCCCAATTTTTGTATTTTTAGTAGAGACAGGGTTTCACCATGTTAGCCAGACTGGTCTTGAACCCCTGACCTCAAGTGATCCACCCACCTCGGCCTCCCAAAGTGCTGGGATTACAGGCATGAGTTACTGCACCAGGCCACCCTAAGCATTTCTTTATTAGATTTGTCTGTCTGTCCCACAAGAAGTCACAGGGGGAAGCCCAAAGTGCCTAGAAATTCCATCTTGGGTCTGGTTGATGATCTGGAGTCGGAATGGTCATCATCATGCTTTCAAATGGGCAAACCTCCTGTACCTTTTCATTCGGTGGGGAAGAGGCTTCCAAAAGTCATGACAGTGTTAAGTGGGAGTCTGAGATTATGAAAACATCAGCTTAAAACTACTGACTTGGAACAAATCCAGAATACCAGACTTTCTTCTGATTTGAACTTGAACTTGATGATATACCACTGAGCTAGGATCCCTGGGAGAAAATGGGTTGGAATGAGTTGTAAAGTCTGGGCTCTCTTACCAATACAGAGTGGAGGAGGGTAGTTCCATCGCCGCACGGTTCCGGGCATGCAGGAGATGTGGGCGTGGCCCTGGAGGAATCAGGAACAGGGGTGGGCAAGCTGTCCCCATGGGCGCAATTCTATGTACAACCTGGGGCTTATACAGGGGTCTGGGTCAGGGGCCTCATGTTAAGGAACAAGATACACAAAGACACACAGATCACTGTCGGATGGGAGTAAGACAGAGGGAGAGAGAATTTGGGGAAGGACAATTATTAACAACCATTACTAAAGAATTCTCATTACTAGAGGTTTCCTTGTGAGATTCCTTTAATTGCTAAATTCCCTGATGGCCTTCAAAGGGAAATTAAATTTCCCTAAAGCCGAATCAAACCCAACTTTGCAGGAACACATTGGAGGCTGGCTTGTGCCAAACTGTTAGTCAGCAGAGTTTGTCTTTTGCATGAACAGCTCCAGGAGAGGATAATGGAACCCGGGGGAATTGGGGGCTGCTCCCTGTTCTTTGGTGACTGTAGCTCTGCCGGTGCAAGGCGGGCCAACCACATCTCAGGAGACACCTGTTTCCTGCTCTAGAGTGTCAGGGGAGGTACCTGGAGGGCATATCCCGGCTCACACTGGAAAGAGACCACATCATTCACCAAGTAGCGCTCGCCAGTCTTCACCCCATTACTGGGTACAGCAGGTTCTGGACAACTGCTCAGGCCCACCGCTAGACAAGACAGAGACAGAAGGAAAGGAGAATGGACTAGCCCAGCAGGTCAATGCGGCGGTAGGCTGGGGTGATGCCGGCGGCAGGGAGAAGGGGTGCCTCTAATTTGTGCTTTTGCTCATCCTGTAGGCGAGTTCTTCCCAACTCTCTTCACCTTGCAGCACGCAGAGAAAAACAGAATATTTACACGGCACAGAGGCTCAACAGATCAAAGCCCCTTGGGGAAGGAGGGATCCCAGGGGATGCTGGCTGTCCTGTCCACCCACTGAGTTCTTAGCTCGGGAGCTTAGGTAAGGAGACCTCTCTGCATGGTCTCCTCCCACATCCCTCCTGCTTTCTACTCTTAACTCCCCTCTGTCTTCCTTATCCTAAGGAGACAGACCCTGTGGGCTAAGAGAGAGGGGCTAAGAGAGAGAGCACTCCCTGGTGAGAGAGAGTGAGAGGACACACACACACACACACACACACACACACACACACACACAGAGAGAGAGAGAGAGAGAGAGAGAGAGAGAAAGAGAAGAGAGACAGAAAGGCAAGAAGGAAGGAGAGCAGGGAGGGACATCTCAGCGGTGCTCAGGGGCTCAGAATCTGACTTTCCAAGACTCCTAGAAAAGTTTGCCAGCAGATAAAACTCTCCACTGCCTTCTCTCTCCTGTTGTGTTTCCAAGGTCAGGCCAGCCCCTTTCCGGGAGCAGTACTGGTGGCCTCTTGCACTTCACCTCACTCAGCTCTGGCCTCACTCAGCACCAGCCCCGCTAAAGCCCTCCCTCATCCCCTACTTATAACCCAAGCCACTGTAGTCCAGTCTGCCCTGCACTCGCAGGCAACTTGTGTTGCTTAAAATCTCTCCTTGAATCATAGGACTTCCTTGCTCAGTGATTTGAAGCAGGTCCTCATGGCCTATCATATGGAATCCAACTTTCTTATCCTGATGTTCTAAGGACTTTCATGATCTTGGCCTGGTCCCCTTTCAAGATCACCTCCATGGGATCTCAAATGCACTCCTTTTTCCTGACTTTTCGAATTCAACCTGCATCCATGTATTCCTCATTACATGCCTGGCATTGCATATAATGTTTTGCTAGAGCATCCAGCTTAATCTTCCTCCTCCTCCTTTCTGCCTGTCCATACCATCATCCCAAGAGAAGCACTCACTGAGCACTCCCCATGAGCTAGGCTGGGGCTCGTGGGTGTGGGCATGCCCTTCAAGCAGGTCTTCACATCCCATTTCACAGATGAGGACCCAGGCCAAGGGAGGCCCTGAAACATATTCTTAGCCACAGACCCAGGATTCAGACCAAGTCCAGTCTGACCCCAGGTCTGCCAAGTGGAGCCCAAGCCCTGAGGCCAGATGAGCTCATGTCTAACCCTGTCCGCTGCTCTCTTTGCCTCCCCTCCTAAAATGGTCCTCATCCTGCTTTGAATCCCTCCCTGGCTGCCTCCCACATAGCAAATAGGAGTGTAGCATTTCCCGGCAGGCGGCTTCCTGCCTCTCCTGTGCTCTGCAGGAGTCCATGTATAGGTGCAGGCACTTCAGATGCACTAATACGTCTCTGTGCCTTGCGAGACTGGACCTGGAGGGCACTTCTCCAGGGGCAAGGGCCAGAAGACTCAGGAGGAGGCAGAGAAGTAGCTGTAAACTGAATTCTCCACCAACTCTAAAGTGGTCTTCTTTACCAAGGTGGCATGGCAGAAAGGGGAGGATGGCAGATTGTGTATCTGGGTGGCATGGCCCAGAAAATGTGGGAGATGGCAGCCTTGGCCCTCCTGAAGGCTCCCTTGGGGGATACAGGCTCCCTGAGGATCCCATGTGTACCCAGTGCCTGCAGGCAGCTGGGGGGCTTATGAGAAAAGAACAGGGAAGGACCAGTCAGTCTAGACCACCAGCTGCCAGCCCATCTTCCCATGTAGCAGCTGATGAGTCCTCATGCCACATTCAGAGATGAGACTCTGATAGCTACCTGTGCTTTTTTCCTTCTGAGGGAAAGTCACATATAACAATATGCACAAATTGTACATAGTAATCAAGTAAACATTGTAATCTTGAGTGTACCTGTGCTGAGTTTTGGCAAATATCTGTACCTTTATAACCCAAACATCTGTCAAAACCACAGAATGTTGCTATTACTCTTGAAATTCCTTCACACTCTTCCCAGGCAATTCCTACCCTACATGTGCTTTTAAGATGTGAGTGTGATATCTGGCAACGAGAGCTCTTTGAGCCTTGTCCAAAAATTCCAGCAGCTGAGACAAAAGACCCCAAGGACAAGCATTAAAAAAAATCATCAAACTGAGTTTCAAGAGCTTCATTTGTCATCTTGTCTATTTCTCCCCCTTCCTCTCCACACTGCAAGTAGAACAAAACTCACTATTTAGCGGGGTGGTTGCAAGTAAGTAGATCTGCTTATTGGAAAGCCCTGCTTACTGTCCAGTGGTGGACAGAGAAGAAGAGCAGAATGAGAACAAAAAGCGTTGTAGGAAGAAAAATGGAATGGGAGAAAGATGAGGCTGAAGAGAAGAACGGAGGGACGTATAGAAAAGTCCATTCTAATTTCTCTTACGCTGCACAGACTGATTTTATTTAAGCCATGCTTACAACAAAGGAAAAATTATTTTTTATCATATGTAATTTATTACTTTTGAAAGCATATTGCTCCATTTCCATTTAAATTCAATAAACATTAATTATGAACCATAGCAGTGGATATGACTTTTCAGTACCCTTCAAAGCCATTTGCCTCTACCATAGCAGTTAATTCTCTATTGTCTGTGAGCTTTTTGTGGATTATCCTAAAAAATAAAATATAACTACAGGGCCCTGGCTCTTAGGAATTCCAGTCTCCAAATAACAATGGGAAGCTCTTTTTCCCCTAGCTCTTCCCATAATGTGGGGACAACACATGAAACGTCAGCTACTGAGAAAACTGCCAGCCCCTTTGGACAAAGAAAACTGAGAAGAGGTGGATTTTGCTTAGGAATGAAGCAATACAATGGCAAAGTGATTTAGGAATACGTATCTTTGGAAGGAGGAAGAACAGAGAAGATTCTAGGGAAGATTTAAGAACTCAAAACATTGGTTAGAGAAACAAAACTGGACAGAACAGAGAAGAAGAGGTAAAAGGAAAAAATGTGATTTAGTCAAGAAACCCAGGATATTTCACTCCACAGGAGGGTGAAGCCTTAGACATCTGCTGGGAGGAGTTTCAGAGGTCCCTGTCCTACCCTGTACCCTGCAGGGTCTGCTTCTAGCTGTCCTGGGTCTTCCTGGGTCTTTTTTTTCCAGGTACATGCTTCAGTTCTTTCAGGTGGTGAGCATCCTGGAATCCATTTAATTTTTTCCAAAGCAGCTGGCTAAAGTTCTTTTTTTTCACAGACCCAGATGGGCATGTGCATAACGTATAGTTCTGACCCAATCAGGCATCTAGCACCAAGTGGATTTTCTTTCTGCACAGGCTCATGCTGTCACAGATGGTCAAGCCAACCATGCCTCCCCGCATTTTTCACTGCTCATTCCAGACCTAACTCAGGCATCCTCTTCTGCAAGGCCTTACCTGCCTAGCTTTAGCTCCTTTCCTTTGCACTTTCTTAGCATCTCAGGTTTCACTAAAATGACTGTGTCCATGTCCATCTTTCCCTCTAGATGTTGTGCTTTTGAAGGGAGGGGCCTTGTCTTATTCACCTTTGTTCTGTGGGGACCTAACACAGGGCACGGCACATTGCAGGTGCTCAATGTTTGTTCATGACATTTGCATTTCCACCCACCCACAGTAGAAGTGACCATTCTCTCCCATAAACCACTTCTCTACCATCTAGAGCCATCCATGAGCGCACCTGTAATGCTGTCATGCACTTTGTCTATGTGCCTACCTCTCTCTAATGGATTTTGACCAACTCGTCTTCATCTTTTCCAGTCCTGGCAAAACCCAGCACAGCACCTGGCACACTGTAAATGCTTAATAAGCATTTGCTGAATAAAAGTGTAACAAATGCTGCTGCCTATCTATTCTTTCCTGTACCCAGTGGAGAAAGGGAGTGGGGCAGGCAGTCCTGGTATACAAGCATTTGTATACAGCAGTTTCCCTAGAAACCTCTTTCTTTGTTCCTCAGAAGGCACATTCACAAATCTTTTCCTGTTTAGAGTATTTAGTAGTGACCACTTAGGGATGCCAGAAGCCAGGATGTAAGGGTTTGAGCCTGCAGTGAGCAATCTGTAAAAAATGAGTGAGGGATCCAATGAGGGGAGGAACTTCAAAAATAATCACATCATAGAACTAGGAGTTAGAGAGGCCAGGTTTTAGAACTAGGGCAGGAGAGCACAATTTTCTTACATCCCAATTATTTTCTGGGACCTCAGCCAACACAAGTCCCCTTTCCATTCCTGGTGTGGATACTGAGCAGGCATACAGGTTTTCAAATAACAAACACTTGGATGAGAACTCAGCCTTGAAGAGGTTTCAGACCTTCTCTGGGCTTTAGTATCCTCACCCAGGCTTGTGGGAAGGCTTAAGTGGGATGGACAATATGCAGCTTCAATACAACCCTTGCTCAGAAGGGACTTGCTAACTGTTAGGTCCCACCCTGAACCCTGTACATAGCCAAGACCCCGGATTCTCACTTTTGTACTCCAAGTGGAAGCCAGCTGCAGACACGCTGATATCTGAGTAGAAATGAAGGTAGAGCTGGTTGGAGGTGCTGTTCAGAAGGGCAGGCACGGTTGTTCCTACGGCAAGGACACCAGGGGTTATTTAAGTTTGGCTCCTCCAGGTCCTTGTACTCCTCCCCATTCCTCTGGATTTTGCTACCTGCTGACATTCTGCTCCCAAGGCCCCCGATGTCCCATTATGAAACTCACTAGATGACAGATTAGCACCCCTCAGAGGGCTAGGTCTCCAATGGCTGAGGGAGAGGAAATGCCAATCTGCTTCCTGTAAGATGAGCAGTGGCAGAGCCGTGTGCCCGCAGGAGGGTGAGCTACGAGTTGGATCTCCTCCTAGCCATGGTCAGAATGATACTCTGAGGTGTATCATTCTCTGGGAAGTCCTGCAGTGGGGACAGTTTATCTGAAGCATGCGACGCCTCTTTATCTCTTGGCTGCCTAGAGTTCTGGGCCTAAAAGATTCAGATCATTGCCCTGGCCGCTGGGCACAGCTATACACCACACTCAGTCAGAAGTCCATTACTAGAATGGCAAAATGGCATTGCCACTTTGGAAAACAGAAAGTTCCTCCAAAAGTTAAACACAGAGTTCCCATATGACTCAGCAATTCCACTCCTAGGTATATAAGAGAAGTGACAACATATGTTCACACAAAGACTTGTGCATGAGCATTATTCATAACAGCACAAAAGTGGAAACAAGCCATTGACTGATGAATGGACACACAAAATATGCTCTGTCCTTACAATGAAGTGCTATCCAGACTGTGACTTGGTGACCTTGGAAAACGTCATGTTAAGTGAAAGAAGCCAAACACAGAAGGTATCCATTTATATGAAATGCCCAGAGTAGGCAAATCCATAGAGATAGAAAGTAGATTACTGGTTACTAGAGGTTAGGGGCAGGCTAGGGAGGGGAGTACAAATGGGTACCTGGTTTATTTTAGGGTGGTCAAAATGTTCTGGGATTAGATAGTAGTGATGGTTGTAGGACCTTTCTAATCTACTGAAAACCACTGACATGTCCACTTGAAATGGTGAATTTCATGGAATATTAATTATATCTTAATAATAATAATGATGATAATGTTTATGATGATGAGTTCTAGCACTATCCTCCAAATTGAAGCCCCTGGAAACCCAGCTTACCTGAAAAACTTCCCAGCATGGTTACTGTGTTATCAGCACCGTCAAACACTTCCAGGGAGTCCCAGTTCTGCTCTGTGACAAAACTGATGACTTGGATCTGCGAAGGCAGAAGATTGAGTTGTTGGTCAGGCAGCCTGTGTCCCTCCCTCCTCTGCTTTCCCTTTCTGTCCTTCCCATAGTTAAATCAATTTGTTGAGAAGCTACTCTGGGCCTAACATGGTACTAGCCCTTCCAGTAAAAGTAAGATGCAGCCCTTACTCCGAGGAGCTCCTTGTCCAGTGGGGAAGACAGACATGAAAAAAATGATTAGAAGACAGGGGATACTTTGCAAGGCAGAGAATGGGGAAAAGAAATTCCAGGAAGTGGGGAGATGGCCTGACTGGCCCTCTCCTCATCTCTGGAACATTCCTTGGGTTTCCCTACTTTCCTGCCTTGATTGCATCAGATGTCCTGCAGCAATGAGCCCGTAACTCACTCCTGCCTGGATCTGCCGGCTGGAGTCCCAGTTTGCTGCCTCTCTGCTGGCCTTGCAGGCTCCTGACCCTCTTCCCTGCCTTGGCACCAATGCTGGGGCCTCCTTCTGCCTGGCTCTTAGCTCTGGGCACCAGTTATGCCCCCAGTTCAGCCTCTACAGCTCAGGCTGTGCATGGTTCCCTAGGTGTGTGCCTGGGGGTTCTCCGGGCTTCGGCTGCGCTGGGTGGTTTGCTCTTTCTTCTCATCAGCAATGCCTCCCCTTCTAACCCTCACAGTCTTAAGAAAATCTGCAGCCATTTGAGAAACAATTTCTATGAATCCTCACCACACTTCAGATTCCAGCTCCAGCCCCAATCCTTCTTTTAGCGTCAGCTCCTGGCCAGGGCCAATGCCCACCTCTCCTCCTTCCTGCACCACCCGACTCCCACCGCACACCTCTGAAGCTCTTGGGGCCTGGGAGCTGCTGTGTTTTCTGTGTGGGGGCCACACCTCCACACTTGGATTGAGCCTCCTTAGCTGCAGGGGCAGGGACAGGGCTGATATGTCTCCTCCTGGCTCACCCTGGCTCAGGCCTTGGTAACAGTCAGCACCTGCTGTCGGCCACCTGTGAGCAGTTACCTGTGAGCAGGTGGCCACCTGCCCAACTGAGGCGTCTCCTTGCCCTTACCTGGATGCCAGCACCTTCGGGGACCACGATCTTCCACACACAGTTGAGGCTGTTGAGGTATGGCTCCGGGAAGCCGGGGGACAGGATGGTGCCCCTGCGCTCCGTGAGGTTGCCTCCACATGGCACTGGGAGGGGAGGCCGTCGGGTCAGAGGCTTTGCAGCCTCCCTTGGGAGCCTCCCCAAGCGGACTTCTCCATCAGGGCCCCCAGCCACTGCTTGTCCTCCTCCCCATGGGGGGCGTGCCCCTCATGTCCCCAGTCCTGCCTTCTCCATGTCTTCTCTCCATACAACCCTCCTCGGGGCCCTGGGCCGCCCTCCTCTCTCCAAGTGTGCCCTGTCCCCAGCACCCCAGCTGTTTCCGCACCGCCCACAGCACAGAGGAACTGGGGGAGACTGGGACACCCCACCTCAGTCATGCATTGGGAAGCAGCTGCTGTGTGCTGTGGAGCATCGCTGGGGCTGGCTGCCTTCCCCAGGGAGAAAGGACTACGTGCTGGCCTCCCCCACCCAGGTACTGGTTACTCACCCACACACATGGGCGCTGAGACGTTCCACTGGGCCAAGGCCCCAGGCACAGGGAGGCACTCGATCTCTGGCGACCCCTGCAGGGCATAGCCGGAGTTGCATTCGAAGCGGACGATGGCCCCCACCGAGAAGTCACTGCCCAGCCTCTTGCCATAGCGGGGTTCCGGCACAGAGCTGCACTGCGTGGCGCTGGTTCGGGGCACCGCTGCAGGGGACAAGGGCACTGAGGGGCAGGCCTCACCCCTCCAGAAACTGGCCCAGGGATGGACACACAACGGGACTGGAACAAAGACCGTCTGGATGAAAGAAACCCTGAGAGGCTCTGGGCGCTCTCCCTTAGGGAAGGGCTCCAGGGCTAACTAGGAGGATGCCTGTTATACTGAAGCACAGTTGGACACGCAGTGCTACCGCACCGCTCCGGGAAAGCACACGAGGTACAGCGGTGGACCTCCCACCTTAGACCCAGTGTTGTTCTTTGCCTTCCCAATGATGCCCCTCACTCATCGGGGTCCCACGTTCCCTAGCAAGGAGAATGGGCCTTCCTCCTCCACCTTCAGTGCCTTTATGGAGCCTATGTCCTGTCTTCCCCACGTATCTTCAGATACTGCCCAGGGCCCTGCCCTCCATGACCCCAGTCTTCTGTCTCCTGCTGCCCGCAATGGCCGATGAGTCCCTTTCACCCAGGCCCCGGGATGGCCTCCCCTGTGGCAGGATCACCCCCGCACAGGGAAACGCAGTTCATCCTGGGCAGAGGCGAATGAGCAGGACCATGCTTAGAACCTGGGCCCTGCAGAAGTGGATGTTCTCCTGGGAAAGTGGAGGTTGGGGCTGGGGGTGAAAGCCAGGATGTTCCCAACTGCCTTTCTGGGCCAGTAAGGAAGGGAACTGACGCTGACTGATTGCTCAGTGCCAGCTACTTCCCGAAATGCTCTCTTAATCCTATCCGTGAGGCATTGTGATTGCCCTCTTCTTACAGCTGAGCAAACAGGCTCTGAGACCTGGAGTAGCTGGAGCCTACCTACCAGGTGGGGAGGTGGGATTCAAATCCATGTCCATGGCACTTCAAAGCCTGCGTTTTTCCCACACCTTTGCTGTGCCTGGCAGACAAAACCAAGCTCCAGGGGAGTCTAGGTCAGAGGCCTGGGCTGGTTTCCTCAGTGCCGTCTGGACCACACCAGACAATGGGTGGGGTGGGGAAGAGGAAGAAATGAGCTTCCCATGTCTGATTTCCTTCCTCATTGAACACAATACTTGGTCTAAGAAATGCCTGCTGAGTAAGTGAATGTATAAAATTCAACTGAATTTCAGGGAATTGCCCTACAAACTAGTAACTCCCCCCAAACACCCTGAGAAAGAGACTCAGACTACAGGTCAAAGATCTCTGTTCCTTTGGTCACCAAGTCCCTTAAGAACTGAGATCACCTTCCCACCTCCGGTGTCCATGCCCTCCATACCTTGGTAGACAAAGTGGAAGCCTCTGGCTGGTGCTTGGCCTTTGGCACTGAACTTAATGAGAACTTGATTGGAGGTGGCCAAGGGCAGTGATTCTCCTGCCGAGATAAGGGGCAAGGAGGAGAAAGCAGTGAGTCCAGCAGGTGGGCCCAGAAGATAAAATCCTGACCAGGAAGGAGGGGCTGCCAGTACGCCGTGCAGCAATTCCTTCCACAATCCAGGACTTCCTCAAATAAAATCTCACATGTTTTACTGCACTTTACAATTTAAAGTTTAGAGAAAGCTTTTTGATCCACAGTCTTAACTCGACCTGTGGTCACTGTGAGGTTGGCATGACAGAGTTCAGTACCCTCATTTAATAAAGAAAGAAAGAGAGGCCCAGAAAGATTAAATGACCTGCCAGAAAGGAGAAAGCTGCTAAAGATGTGTGGAGCAACAGGGATGGAGGGAGGGGCTGTTACCAAGCCCACTGACTGGTGGTTTACTTGGAAAACTGACATCAATCTGATTTTTAAAAAATGGCATTGGCTTCTGGGAAGGAGGATGATGTGATCATCTGGGAGCAACTGGCCTTTCCCAGACACTCTCCCACCATCCTGTGAAATGATCAATAACCAGAACAATGGTGTAATTTATTGCTCAGACTAGAACACTTTTGAGAGTCAAAGAAAGTGCTATCAATAGTTATGCTGGCACTGTCCCGGGCAAACCAGGAGATACTGTTGCTGGCCAGTAACATACAAACTGGGGGGAAACCTGCATGGGCACAGGAAGCCAGGGGAGGCTGACAGCCTTTGTAGCAGAAAACAAAGGTACATCTTTTGCTTGTGAGGTAAAGATGGGTCAGCGGAGAGACAGCACCAACTAGACCTGCAGCCAATTAGTGTAGTCACCATGCTGGGGAAGCCCAGGGGGAACATGGGTGGAGGCAGTGGCCTGGCCACTCTGCCTGCTGCCCTCCTGCAGCCTTAGGGACCCCTGAGAAGGGCTGCTGACCCCAGATGATTCCCATTCTCAGGAGGGAAGTAGGGATTACAGAGAACCAGGCTATATCTCCACTAGAGTGAAGGCTAGAGTTGAGACCCACAAAGGAGCTACTGGGAAGTCCACCAGTACTTCCAGGAAGCTCATGTGATGCTACCAGCATGGGAGCAGACAGCCTTCTGCAAAGCAGGCTTAGATGTACATGTGACCCAGATGGCTGATCCTGGCTAGGAGTTATTGTCCCAGCTAACATGTGGCTGCCAAAGCAGAAAGAAACTCATGAAGACAAAGTCTCCCTTTGTTATCACTGCCATCTCCAACTCCTCCTCCCGATGGATGTGAGCAGAGTGAAACTCAGCTTTTCTATTTGGCCTGACAGAGATGGATAAGGACCCTACGAGCTCTCACAGAACCCATGTTAACTTCAGCCCTGAAGGCACACAGGCCTCCCTCTTCAAGGGAGAGCAGACAGTAAAATCACTGGACATAAAAAAAATAAAATTAAATTAAAAAAAATGTTAAAGTTTTGAGGAAGGAGATCACTCTGAGAAGTCAAAGCAAATACTTTATGTGAACCACAACAAAGAATAAGCAAAACTCTCAGCAGATGTTCAGTCATGGTTGTCATGAGATTAAATCTAGCATTGCAACTGTGAAGTTGGAGGAAGAAGGATCTGAGAACAATAAAGGCTGCAAAGAGATGAGAAATGCTAGTGTAAGCAGCTGGATTCCACGGAAACTGAACAGTGAAATGGAGATGAAATTTGGGAAATTCTCTCAGAATCCACCGAAAAAGGATAAAGATATTAAAATAATGAGAGAAATGACAAGTGACATGAAAGATGAAAAAAAAATCATATGCATGTATCAGGGAATTCCAGAAAGAGAAGACAGAGAAATTTAAGGAGAAAAAATCATTTAAGGCCAGGTGCGGTGGCTCACATCTGTAATTCCAGCACTTTGGGAAGCTGACGTGGGCAGATCACCTGAAGTCAGGAGTTTGTGACCAACTTGGCTAACATGGTGAAAACCTGTCACTACTAAACATACAAAAATTAGCTGGACGTGATGACGTGCACCTGGAGTCCCAGATACTTGTGAGGCTGAGGCAGGAGAATCCCTTGAGCGTGGGAGGTGGAGGGTGCAGTGAGCTGAGATTGCGCCGCTGCACTCCAACCTGGGCAACCAAGTGAGACTAGGTCTCAAAAAAAAAAAATCATTTAAGAAAGAAGACACTTTTCCTAAGATGTGAGCTTCAGACTGAAGTATTTGCCATGTGCAAGACAGAATTAGTGAAAAGAGATCTCCACCACAACACATCCTAGTGGGCTTTTTAATTAAAAAAAAAAAAAAGTAAAATCATATAGACAGAAAAGCATAGGTTACTTACAAGGACAAAGAATCACGTTAGACCCCAATTTGCCTGTAACAGTAAATGTTAGAATAGCGTGGAACAATTACTGCAGTTTTGAAAAATAAAGTTTGACCCATAATTTGATTTGCAATCAAGTTGTCATTTATATCCTATGTCAAAAGGAAAGCATTCTTATATATGCATGGTGACAGAAAGCACAAAAATATGCAGTTATAAGCCCTACTGAAAAAAAAAAAAACCCAAAACTGAAGTAGAGAATTCAAGACCCAGCAGGGATAAGTACAACCAGAAAAGTATAGTAACTACTGTCAATGAGCTAACAAAACAAAATGCAGATGCAAAAATTTGCTTTTGGGGAAGAAGTCCACAATTTAAAAAATTACTATAACATTAATATAAAAGTCCAAATATAACAAGAAAAACTTGAAAATTAGAGATGGCTTAGGTATGTATGGAAAAGCGAGAAAGCACAAGCAAAATGAAAACAACATGAACAGAAGCCCAGAAAAAACAATACACGATGGCAGATGTCAGACCAAATAGTTCACTTGTGAAATAAACAAGTCAGCTTCCTTTTAAAAGAAAAAGACTTGGAGAAAATGAGAGAAGATATATCAGGGAAACAGATACAAAAATTGCTAGAAATACAAGAAGACAACAAAATATCATAATCGTAGTGGGAGATACTTTAATGCAACATTCACAATCATTGATGCACCAAATAGAAAAACGAAATGAAGACTGTTGAGAAGTGGTCATTAAGCTTTCTTCCCCCTCCAACACAACTCAGGGACAGGGACATAGCTCACTCCCATCAGTACCAATGGCTTGTTATCAGTGTTTCTCTAAACGAGGAATAAGGGACTCTCTGAATATATTGATATTGATATCTACAAGTCTTTTTTTTTTTTTTTTTCTTTTTGAGACAGAGTCTTGCTCTGTCGCCCAGGCTGGAGTGCAATGGCAAGATCTCGGCTCACTGCTACCTCCGCCTCCCGGGTTCAAGTGATTCTTCTGCCTCAGCCTCCAGAGTAGCTGAGATTACAAGCACCTGCCACCACACCCAGCTAATTTTTAGTAGAGACAGGGTTTCACTGTAATCCCAGCACTCTGGGAGACCGAGGCGGTGGATCATCTGAGGTCAGGAGTTTGATATCTACAGGTCTTATACATCTCTCTCTCTCTCTCTCTCTTTCTCCTTCTCTCTCTCCCCTCCCTCCCTCCCTCCTTCTCTCCCTTCGTCCCTACCTGCCTTCTTCCCTTCCTTCTTCTATTGGTATTATATACCTATATCTATATCCATATTTATATCTATAGGTCTTAAATGTAGACCGCTCTATCTCTCTTTACCTGAAAATCCTTTACCTATACCTCTAAATCTATAGCTATCTATCAAGAGGTTTTGAAAAGGCATTCTACTCCTGGAGTTCCTGATTTACACTCTTGTCTGGGTGTGTGTGAGGTGGTGGTTACAAAAAAATCATTTGGTTGAGAAGCACTGATATAATAGATTTGAATAACAAAGTTTAGTAAGATTGATTTAATGGCAATTACAAAACTCATTTACTTCTAACTCTAATTTTAGGAGGTAGGACTCTTACTCTTTGCATTTTACAGAAGAAGAAACCAAAGCTCAGAGCAGTCAAGAATTGTGCCCTAAGTCACCTAGCAAGCAAGAGTGTGATCGTGGAGCCTGAGCTCATTCGTCCTATTTCTCTACCCTACAGAGAGAATGCACATCCTTCTTAGATATTTAGAAAACTAGAAAAAAAGGTCCTCAACTAATGAGAGGGTCTCGATTAGTCTCCAAAGAAGAAATGGTACAGGCCACATTCTCTAACCACATAGCAATAAAAATAGAAATTAACACACAAACTTAATGCAACAAGATGAAATCTATATTCTTAGGGGAAAAGAAAAGATATTCTAAGCCAACTCTTGGGCAAAAAGAGTATACAACACCATGATGAGCTATTTAGAAAGTAATGATGAACACAGTGTGTTATCAAAATTTATGGCACGAAGCCAGAACTATGCTTGGAGGTGAATACATCATTGTGGACATGTTCTTTATTACACAGAGAAAACAACGAACAGAGCTCTCAATTCAAGAAGTTAGAACAAGAACAAAATAATCAGAAGAAAAATATGAGGAGGGAAATGATGAAATAAAAAGGCAGAGATTAATAAAAAAATAACAGCAACAAATTCTGCAGAATAATTGATAAATTGCAGCAATAAAAATTTAAAAAGCACAAAACACCTGGTACAGCCGAGGAAAAAGGGGATGATGAATGCACGAGGCAGCATAGGAATTGTGCTGGAATATCACCACTAATACAAAGCAGGGTAAACATCACCAGAGTACGTTATATAAATTGTGGTACTAAATGTAAAGAAAATCATGAAATGGGTTTTTTACTAAAAGATAAAATATCAACATTGATATTAGAGTAATATCCCTGAATAGACCAATAATCACGGAAGAAAATAAAGCCACTGAAAAGGAGGAGATAAAATAATGAGACAAATTTATTTGCAGATGATATTACTTTTTGCCTAGAGGAGCCAGGAGAATTAGCTGGCAGTGTAAGCAGTATTACGAAGAGTCCGACGACCTTACAAAGCAAATAAGCCAAAAATGCCGGTCTTTGAATGTAGTAGCAAAGACCAGCTAGAAAACGTATCGGGGGAAAAAGACCCATTTAGGACGGCAACAAAAATCTCCATGAAATATCTAGGAATAAAGTTGACAACAAATGCATACTGCCTAAATAAAAATTATAGCAGTGTCCCAGGGCTACAGAAGATAAACAAATGGGGAGACAAAATGTGTTCCTGGATAAGAAGAAGAGTTAATGTTATAAACATATGAGTTCATCCTAATTTAACCTGTAAGTTTTATTAAACCTCAGTCAAGATTTTGATGCAATGTTTTTGACTTTTCAAAATATTTCTAAATAATTTGGAGGCGAAAGTAAGCAACAACAGCCAATAAAAATTCAAAACAAAGAATGGCTATGGGGACTTAGAGTACCATGTGTTTAAAATTATTATATCGTAAACACTATTATAGTGTTACAATAATTAAAACTGAAAAAAGAATAAATAGACACTTAGAAGAAATGGATAAAAAGTCTAGGAACAGACACTTCATAAAAATTTAGTATATGTAAATTTGGCATTTTGAAAATTCTGCTAGGACAACTGATTAACTACATTTGAAAGAATATGGTTAGATTCCCTATATCAAATAATAAATCAAAATAAATTTCAAAGGTATTAAAGCGATGTGATGAAACTAAGAAGTGAAAGAAAGCACAGAGGAATATTTATTTGACCAGCATAAAAGCAAAGGAGAAAACTATAAAAGAAAACATTGATAGATTTGATAGCATGGGAAATTTACATATTCTGACATTAAAGCACGCTGAAGAAAATTATATAGCAAATGACAAACTGGAGAGGAGGGCTTTTTATAGTGCATATATATGTACATATATATATATATCTTATAAAATATGGAGCTCTACTCAATAAATAAGAAAATAAGTGCTTATAGAAAAATTGACACAAATTCACAATAAATTCACAAATAAAAAACGCACAGTCCAATAAACACATTACAAAAAGGCTAACCTAACTAGCAATAAAAAAGGCAAATTAGAAAATGAGATACCACTTTCACTTTTCAAACTGATGACGCTTTTGTTTTTTTAATTACCTGGTTTTTGTGAGAATAAAACATGCCCTCTTACTTGTTGGTGATCAAACTGGTAAGATCTTTCTAGAGGAATATTTGATAATCTGCATAAAAAGCCTTAAAGATCTCACATATCCTTTAACTTGACAATTCCATTTCTAGATATTCTAAAGTAACAGAAATCTATATAAAGATGTATGTATAATACATTGCATTACTATTCATAAGCACAAAACATTACAGATAATCTAAATGTTCAGTAACAGGGAATTCATTACATAAATTTTAACTAACTATATGAGAGACTATTATGTGGCACTTAAAAATCCTATCATAGAAGAAAAAAATGACAGAGGAAAGCTCACAGTGAATATTTCAATAAAATCTTCATATTGATTTGTTGAATAAAATATGTAAACGAAGAAGATACAAAGACTGGAAGGAAATCCACTATATCTTGTCAGTGGCTCTTTCTGGGTAGTCTGTATTTTGGTTCCGTATGCAATTATTTTGTTTTGTCACTAAGTTTTCTACAATGAAAATGCAATACATTTATAATAAGAAAAAAAGTTGCATCTGAATACGAACCAACCGGAGAAGGCTACACCACTAGGGGGCGGTGTAGACACAGCCTGGGTGACGGCAGCTGCTGAAGGCCCCGCCAGCTGGAGCTGTCAGGAGCTGGCCTCTGTGGGCAGAGTCGCAGGGTTTCACCTGCGGCCATGGGGTGCTTCTAGCGCCTCCTTCCCTTAGCCAGCTGTGATGCCCCCGGCCCACAACCACCCTCACCTGGCCGAGCCCCGAGTACCTGTATGGGAGCCCGAGAGGGAGCTGAGGAGCCGCGAGTGCTGGCTGTGGCCGTCGTGAACCTCCACCACGTCGTTGAGGGCCGTGTGAAAGAAGGCGAACTGGCCAAACACCACTGTGGAGGAGATACGGCGTGGGGACTGGGCAGGCAGGCACGCTGCAGGCAGGAGAGGGGATCTAGGGGTCTGGGGGTCCAGGCCAGGAGGAGGGCAGTCCTGGGGCAGCTGCTGGTTCCTGGGCTGTGGCTTGTTGCACTGGTTAGCGCGGTGGCAGTCTGGCAGTGGCTAGACACCCCGCATAGGGAGGTGGGGAGCTGGGGTGGCCAGGAGCTGGGGAGGCTGGGCTGGCCTTCGCAAGAATCAAGACAACATGGAGGGCTGCACCCAAAGGTCAGGTGGGTGGAGGCGAAACTGAGCCCACCTTGTTCCTTTCCCAGATAGCAGCAGCAGCAGCTACTGGAGGCCGTCTCTCATTCTCCATGTGATGTCAGGACCCCATGTTCTCCCTTAATTCTTTTTCAAAGATCCAACAGACCAGGGCAGCCCCTGGGTGCAAGATCTCCTACCGTTGAGAGGAATGGAGGGTGAACAGCAGCTGGCTCCCAGGGAAGGAGCCACCGTCTACAGAGCAGGCAAACCGCTGCTCAGATGGAAGGGGGAAAATGATATTTATTAAGCACCTAGTAGGTGCCAGATACCATACTTGACCATGACTGTTCCAAATATTATCTGTACTATGTAGACAAGAAACTGAGGCTCTGAGGTTAAGACAGTTCCCCAAGGCCACTCAGCTAGTTTGGGAGGGGGGCTGAAAAGGCAGTGGGCCACAGCCCTCATGAGTACCCGGTCAGAGACAGCCTAAGAGCTCTGCCATTTGATGGGTATTCAGGCTGCCAGCTATACATTGCAGGGAGTTTCCTCAGCTGCCCCTCTCTTCTAATCACTGCTGAGAGGCTAGGGCACTCCTGGGCCACAGTGGGCATGGCTCCCAGTCAGCTATCTGCCAGACCCCAGTTCATTCTGAATGCACCGGCCTCCCAGGTGGTCTGGTGTATTGGAGGGCAAGAGCCAGGCTAGACACCTCTTTACATTGGCTCAGGGCCTTGAGCATGCAGGAGGGAGGATGTGTGTGCTTATGTTGTGTGTTGTATATGTTTGTGTGCAGTGTGTTTGTGTGTGCATGTGCATACAGGTGTGTTGTATGTGCATGTGTTGTATACGGCATGTGTTACATGTGCTATATGTTGCATGTTGTATGCATGTTGTGCATGTGTGTTGTGTGCATGCATGTGTTGTGTGTATTGTATATGTTGCATGTGTTATGTGTAAATGTGTTGTATGTATGTTTTGTTGTAGGTGTATTGTATGTGTGTTGTGTGTGCACGTGTTGTGTGTTATATGTGTGGTATGCATATGTTGCGTGTTGTGCATGTTGTGTGTGTACGTTGTATTTGGCGTGTGTGTGTGTGTTACTTTGTATGCGTTGTGTGTGTGTGTGTACACTCGGGTGTCAGGGCAGAGAAGGACTCAGGCCATGGAGCTGACTGATTAGAAATAGTTTGCAATGGTGTGTATAGTAATGAGTGGAATAAGAGATTCTTCGCTCTCAACTCATGCTTAGAGGAGCAGGAGGAAGAGTACATTTCCCTACCCTGAAAATAAATACTGAGTTAGGGCTGGTGGCAGGGGGAGCTCCCTGCTCTCCCTATTAGTGGTGAACAGGGACCGGTAGGGTTTCTGTTTTCACAGAGTGTATATTCTACTGGGAAGAGACGGTCAACCCCTACCCCTCAAACAAATACTTAAGCAAATAGACAAGATAATATCACATAGTGTTAAGTTCTCGGTGTAATGGGATAGAATGATGGAGTGTGGCAGGCCACTTTAGATAGGGGATCAAAGGAAGATCTTTAAGACGATGACACTAGTGCTGGTATCTGTGCTGGGGGTCAAGTCATTGAGACCAGGAGGGAAAAATCTGCCCTTAATCCTCAGGCTCGGCATCACTGGCAAAAGAAGATCATTGGGACAGATCTCTGTATACAGTTTTCAACTCAGTGATACTGACTAACTGGCCTTGTTAGGTTGTTGGCTAACCCCAAGGCCAGTTAGTCAGTGTCACTGAGTTCAAAACTGTATAAGAGATCCGTATACAGTCCAACTGAGCTCATTTTGGGGGTGAGCTCCTTATCACTGGAGGGATTCATGCACAAACTGCACGCCCACCTATCAAGGATTCTGCTCTGGGTAGTAGATCAGATTGGACAGCCTTTCAGGACTTTTCTAACTGTGACCCTGCAAGTCTGAAGCTCCTGTCACCTCAGTATATTGGGGAGTATGTGCACTTGTACATAAGTGTCCTGGTTCTGGGGCAGGAGTGGGTGCACTGATGGCTGGAGCTATGGGTAGAGATGAGACTGGGAATTATAGAGGACAGAGAACATGTCTGTCTGCAGAGATGACTCTGCAGCCCCAGGACCCAGTAGAGTGCATGGCCCCCAGTGGGTGCTTACTAAATGTTTGGTGAGCACCTCAAGC
This sequence comes from Cacajao melanocephalus, assembly GCA_963573385.1. Taxonomy (NCBI): domain Eukaryota; kingdom Metazoa; phylum Chordata; class Mammalia; order Primates; family Pitheciidae; genus Cacajao; species Cacajao melanocephalus. Next base: position 141,457 of record CAUYLG010000393.1, on the reverse strand, counting down.
ATCAGGCCTTGCTCTGTGCTTGCCCACCCTGTCTTTGGGAATAAGGAGCTAGCACTCTGCAGGCTGCTCACTCCCTCCTTCTCCTCTCTCGGATGGTCAGGACATGCTGATGCCCTTTGCCACACCCAACATCACTTGTGTTTAGACATAGTTGTTAGTCCTCCTACAAAGAGGAGGTCCAGGGAGAAAGAAGCCCTCTTGGTCACCTTGTTGCCCTTCATTTTCGTGAATGCCTCCAGGGCTGGCAGGACTCTTGAATGTCCCCACCGCCAACCAGGTAAAGGGCCTGGTATTTTCTGCCCACATCTCTTGGAATCTGGAAGTTTCTCTGTCTTCCCAGGGCACTGGCCTGCTCCTCACTTTTTTCTTGCTTGTCCTACCTATAGCTCCTGGACCAGGCTTTGGTTCTCAGATGGGACACCAGAATGATGTGGCTCCTGGTCTCCCACACCTGCACTTTCAAGTCCAGCTCCATCCCCTCCCTCCTGCTCCTTGCCCACTCACCCCTGCGTTCCTAATAGGTCTAGATCTGCGGCACCTCTCTTTGGACCTGGGCCATACTGGGTAGCCCCCTGGGGCACCCTGCCATCCCTCTGTCTTGTCCAGTTTCTCACCAACTCTGTCCCCTTGGTTCTGGCGGAGCTCACTTGTGCTCTTCTGCTCTCTTGTGTCAGGAATGTATTCTCAGCCCATTTCGGAAAGTCAGTACTCAGCTGTCCTTTTTTTTGGGAGACTGTTCTGCAATTCCCACAATGGGGCTGTATAATTGGGAAGAGCCTGAGGAATTGCCCATTTTGGAATGAGGGTGAGGAGTCAGAGAACATATGAACAACAACAACCAAAATCCATACCATAGTCCTTGGGCACAGTGACAAAATATAAGCAGATCTGTCCACTGGTGTAGTTCTGGGGGTAGTTGGGGGACAAGACCACTCCATCTGAACCCACATACTGTCCCCCACAGGGGGCTGAAAGAGAAACCAGATAGTCAGGTGACCCTGTGGGCCTCTTACCAATTACCATCCTCCGTTCTGCCCCAGCCTGAGCTTCTGGCCCCAGCAGGGCTGCCCTGAGGTGGGCAACCCCTAGCTTATAGAAGGGAAGTCCTGAGGACACTGCCCTGCCCTGCTCTGCCCAAGGACATGCATCCTTGGCCAGGCATGTGGCCTGAAACTTGCCCTGAAGCTGCCAAGGGCCCTCTTGGGCAGGTGGCAGTTCTTGCCCTCTACCTATTGACACTGGCATTGGTCCCTGAAGTCACAGCCTTAGGGAGCACATTAGGAAGCTCTTCTGCTTACAAGTGGGGCCTAGAAATGATCTACTGCCCCTGGCTGACATCTGCACCTGGAATGAGTGTCAGCGTGAGTAGGGAGCTGAAGCTTCCCCAAACAGACGAACCCCATGGGGAGTGGCCAGCCCATGTGACCCAGGCATCTTCTGCTCCCCTCCATGGTGCCCAATTTCCACAAAGGGCGGGTCTGAGCCTGCCTCTCTTACCACGACAAAGGGGTACCCTTGCCTTTTCAACTTGGGTGGTCACCATGCTCTTAAAGCCCAGATACTCATTCCTATCTCTCTTGTCAGGAACCCCATGGGTCACCCAGACCCACCTGGAATCAGTGCATTCTGCTGGCCTTACTTTGACATAGCTGATCTCTCAGTGATTTTCCCTAGGCCTAGGAACTAGTCCAGGAGCCACCTTTAAATGACTTCTCCCTGGTGTGAGCTCCCTGTTGTGGCAGGGCTGGGGGCCTCTGTTGAGGGCATGAGCATCTGTGTGAATGGGGGTGGGGACACTATGTGAACTGTGATGACACCTTGACAGGAACTGCATACCTGGTGAATTATAAGCCACTTCTATACATATCCACAGCAAACCCAGGTTTGCCAGGCTTGGAGGAGTAAGCCTTAAAGACCACGTCTGTCTCCTTTCCCTAGCCCACAGCACCTTCTGTCCCTGCCCTTGATCCTCAGACCCCTCCCATCCCTGGGCTCCCACCACCTGTGCAGACTGGCCGGGGATTATTCCACACAGGCTTCCCATCAGGCCCCAGGATGCAGCTCAGGGTCGAGGTGCCCTCAACTTCGTAGCCTGCGTGGCAGTAGTAGGTGACGGAGGAGCCCAGCTTCAGGTCAGACCCCACTCGTGTGCCATTCTTGATGGAACCAGGATCAAAACATGACTCCCGTGGGTTTTCTGGGGAAAAAAACCACACACATAAACATGTGCACACACACAGAGGGCTCATAAGGAGGCTCTTCCTGGGCTGCAGTACCCATGAGAAGAACCCGACTTTAGCCACAGAGCACATGGGGATTCATGACTGTGGCTCCTATTCCCCTCAGGTCTAGAAACGTCTCTTAAATTTGGGTAGAAATTGAAGGATGGAAATCACATTGAAGAGGGAAATTTCCCCTTCTCTTCCCATATTCTTCCATTGACCCACAGAGGAAGGAGCCCGAGCAAAATCCCTGAGGCCCTCTCTCATCCCCTGCTCGCTCCTCCCCAAGGGAAGCATGTGCTTTTCTGGATGATGGGGGCTGACGGTCCCTGGCCCACATCTCAGCTGCTGGCAGGGTCATTGTGGGAAAGGTCAGTGCTTGGGCACAGTCTACCCCTTTGCTCATCTTTGACCCCCCATGCTCAGCAGCTTCCTGGCCTTTTGTGTTCCCCTGGGAAGCAGGGCAGGCAGTCTGCTTTAGGAGATGCTCTTTCTCTTCCTCTCTCTTCTGCCCCATCTGTACCACTGGCTGGGGAGTGGAGCTGGCATCCGTTCTCCAGGCTCAGTCATACCCATCTGTTGCAGGTACTTCTGAGTGCATGGGTACCAATACTTAGATTCAGGGAGGAAGTACAAAACACACTTCCACCTCTGGGTTGGGTTACCCGACCGGTGGAATAAGTTGATGTCTCCAATGCAGTTTTCCAGGGCTTTGCATTGGGTACTGGGTGCTTGCCAATTTATCAAAACCACAGCATTTTTCCATTTGGCTATTGATCCATATGTGTCTTCGCAATCAGTCATACAGTGATGTGTGTAACGGTCCTCTACTCTGCCTCTCTGCACCAGATAAGACCATTCTTGACATGGCCTGTAGCTTGGGAGTACGAGCCCAGGTCCCAAATCTCTGGAGTAGGACACTCTACAGCATCCCTCAGCGTCAGCTGGGAATCCTGAGCAGCTCCTGGGAGTCCATGCTCACTTTCATGCATGATTGCCTTTCCTCAGTCTTCCTTGTTCTAAGATAAATGATGGTCAACAGGTTTGTCACCAGGGCTGGGGAGTAACAGGACACAGCTGAGGCCAGTCACTACCAGGGAGATGCAACTGAGTATCAGGTTGACTGATGAGCATTTTGCAGGATACATTATGGCGGGGGCAACAGAGAGGTTTAGAGATGGGGACTCACAAAAGGGTGTTGACAGTCCTTGCAGAAGGACTCAGAAATTCAAAGAGTGGAGCTGAGGAGGAAAGAACCAGACTAGAAGGGATCAGAGTTCATTTCATCAGAGATGAATGGCTCAGGAGGAATTTTGCTGAGGGCGGTCCTTGTCACCTGGGTACCTTTTAGATTACCTATGCAGGAGGCGGCCACCGCTTGAGGCTGTCACTCAGTTGACTGATGGGATGGGACTCTGAGGGTCTCACTCTTGCACGGGAGCATGTGAGACCATCCTGCACGTTAAGCCCTTGCCCGCAGCTGAGAGTGGAACAGCTCTGGATGTACTACTGCATTTAAACTCAAGTGGGACTCAGAACATGGCCACCCATTGCAGGGGACTCCTCAGTGGTTTCCTCATGTGCCCCGTGGTGCGTTGCCTTGACCTGCTTTATCAAATCTGTGTTCTCTATGAGCCTAGTGGCTCTGGCCAGAATATAACTGGCCACTGGGTGACCCATATGTGAGTCACAGAGATCCAGAAAACAGTCATCATATCTTTTGTTTCATCTATCCTTTTTTTTTCTTTTTAAAAGTTTATTTTATTTTTTGTTTGTACAAGTGGTTCATTTGAAACTAGTGATTATTAATATGTTGATATTTTCCCTTTGCTTTTCTTTCCGTTCATACTTTTAAAAAATTTATTTATTTTACTTTAGGTGCATACTATATCTGGCATTTCTCCCCATGTTATCCCTCTCCGCCCTCCCTTCCCTCTTTATAAATTCAAAGTGGGTGAAATCTTACTTGAAATTCAGAAAAATTAGGTAACTTGGGATCAAAGTTCACACAGCTCATAAGAGGCCAAACTAGCTGTGGTCCCTAATAACCACTTTCCCCACCTTTATCCTTCAATAACAGAACTCCGATTTTATCCAGAGCTCCAAGGCTAAATTCTACATTTCTCAGCCTCCTGGGCAGCTATGTCTGGACAAGGAGATGTAAACACGAGTTAGATCATGTCTGCTGAAAACAATCCAATAGCCTCCTGTCTCACGCAGAGTAAAACCAAAATCCTTACAGGCCTCCAAGGCCCTGAACATGCGGCCCCAATAGTCCCCTCTGTGAGCTCAGCTCCTGTCATCTCTATGCTAGCTTTGCTCCAACCACACTGGCCTCTGATCTTTGCGGCTCCCTCTCTTACCTCTTTCAGGACTTAGCTCAATGTCTCCTTAGCAGTGACACCCTTTGGGCAGCTACTTAAAATTGCAATACTCCTCTTCCCAATGCCCCCAACACCCTCCTCTACTATATTTCTCTCCACTGCAGTTAACACTCTCTCACAGACTCTATATCGACCTTATTTTTTTCTGTCTTCCTCCACTAGAACATAGATTTTCAGAAGGACAGCTGTTCAGTTTGTTCACAGCTGTATTCCAGTGTCTGTCACATGGTGGGCACTTATATACCTTCAGTGGATTATTGTGGAACTTCTAAAAAGGCTACTTAAGGGAAGTGGACTCAGCTGAGAGAAATGCTTATCGGCCTTTCCTTCTTTCCATCTGTCCTCCTTCTCTCAGCCTGGAACTCAGACATGATGGCAGGAACCTCAGTTGCCATCTTGGATCCGAGATAGCCTTGACGTGGGGTCCATGGACTAGCATGGTAGAGTAGAGAGGCAAGAGGAGCTGAGGTGGAACTCCCTCATCAACCCTGGGCGCTGCCCTCCAGATTTCTTTTGTAGGAAGGCTGATAAATGTCTACCTGATATAAGCAACTGTGTTTTTGAGTAACTGCTGCACCAGCATTGGACCATAGCTGGATATGACTACCCTGGAACTTTACAGATGTCAGAATGTCCTTCCTTACCTTATTTGTGTGGCAAACTCCTACACTTTTTAATGCCACCTTCTCTCTGGTGGAATTCTGTTTCTCTTTCCCTGGTTATAACATGAATTGCACTATTTTGGTAGCTTGGGCAAGGGCATTTCTTTCCAGTGGGTTCTGAACTCCTGGAGGAGAGGGACCATCACCTAGTCTTCTCATAACCCTGGCAACTGGCACAGAACTTGGCACCAAGGCTGGCCCTATTTGGCACATAATAGAGGTTTAATAAATGGCTGCTGAATTGTTTGGCTGAATACTTTGAGGCTTGGAAAATCAACAACCACATCAATGATTCCAACTACAGACTCTATTCTATATTTACTCACACGTCGGAGCAAGATGAGCTCATCATCCCAAGCATTACCACATTAATAATAATGGCAAGGATAATGATAGTGATGATAGTCCCTTACATAGGAATATCGCTTCATAATCTTCAAGGCACTTTCCAAGCTGTTATCTCATTTGTGTCTCACAATACCCTCTGCAGAAGGCAGGGCCAGTTATGCTCATGTGCAGTTTATAGATGAGGAATATGGTGATCAGAGAGGCTAAATGAGTCTTCCAAGCCTTTCAGCTATTTAGAGGTAGAATTACGACCAAAATCAGGTCTTTAGTCAGCCAAACCAAAGCTCAGCTGTGAATGATAACACTAAATGACTAAAGCATCGTGGTGATTATAATAAATAAAACCCAAGCCCTTCAAAATGGGAAAATGAGAAGAGGCAGCTTCTCTCTGGTCCTAATAGATAACGCTTCCTTCCAAACCTTATAAACTGCAAAAACCTGAAAAGAACCCAAACATTCAACCAGTAAGGAACTGGTTACAAAGGGTGGATTAGGGCCATCTACTAAAACACTAGCAGCCTTTTAAAGGAATAGCACGAGTCTTTGAATACTGATATGGGAAGGTGTCCAAGATCTGTTCTTGGGCTCGCACACACAAAGTCAGATTACAGATGAGCACATATGGTGCGATCTCATTCATATAGAACAGGGGTCAGCACACTATGGCCCACAGGTCGGTGGCTGCCTGGTTTTGTAAATAAAGTTTTACTGGAACACAGCCATTTGTTTACATATTGTCTGTGGCTGCCTTTAGCATTACGAAGCAGAGCTGAGCAGTGGCAACAGAGACCATCTGGAGTAAAAATACTCACTCTCTGGCCCTTTCCAGAAAAAGTTTGCCAACTCCTGGTACAGACTTTACATGACTTTATATTTATAGAAAATATCTGAAATGAGATACCAAGCTGTTAATAATGGTATTGCATGGGATGATGGTATTTGGGGGCATGCTAAGTCTTTAAGAGTATATCTTATATGCTTTTATTTTGTTTGAATTTGTCCAACAAACATGCATTCCTTTAAAAGTAGGCAAAATGGAAGATACTTCTATTTTGCATTCAAGAAGAATGACCCATAACAGCAGCAGGTGGTGGGAATAGGGGTGGTAGCAGGTGAGGCCGTAGCTTCCAGGCCCGCAGTGTTACTTTCAAGGGCTTGAAAGAGAATATAAATGCTTTTTAGGACCTTCCATTAAAAATCGATTCACTTTGGCCTTTCTTGAGTTATTTCAGATTCCGTAACACACACCTCAAATTCTTCCCTCTGAAACGCCCCTGACCCCTACTCTGGCGCAGAGGACTTCTACTCAACCTTTAGGGCTCTGTCTAAATGGACCCTGCTCAGAGAGGCCTTCACTAACAACCTTTCTGATTTCTTTCTCAGAGGAGCCTGTTCTTTTCTTTCCTGACTTCTTATGCTTCTTGCTTCTTGCTGTTTCCCTCACTCACCTTCAAAGTTACATTTGGGTAGGGACCATGATGACTTTGCTCCTTGCTGTATTCTCACACCCAGCACAGGTCATGTCATGAAGTAGGAGTCACTGAGCATTTGTTGAATGAATGAATGTCTCACACGTGCATGGATGTTTTAGCACATTCCTGCCTAGGAAAAGGCTGCCACACATGCTGGAAGATGAGAATAAAGGTCCTTTCACCCTACTGGTTCTGTTGATATCTGTGGCCTGGAGTAGGACATAAACCTCCCTGTGACTCCATTCTAGTGACTATGTCTAAAAGACAGGAGCCGTGCTGTTCTCTGTTTCCTTTTAGCAAAGGGTAAAGCCACCCAGGAGGATGAATTCAGAATAGAAGTGCCTCTGATCAATCGTTTCATAGAAATCCACAGATGACATGACTGCATTCAGAATCATCTCCTAGAAAGTCTGCCCAGAGAGGACTAAGACACCACAGTCACCCTTCAGAAGCAACTGAACAGAGACATCTAAAAACCCACCCCTCTTTGCCTTAGAACCAGGTGGACTTCCAACATTTCATCTACGGAAGGGTCCATCAGTCTAACTGTCACGAGGATGTGAACTCCATGGAGGCAGAGACTTCATTTGGTTCCCTGCCCTGTTCTCAGCTCCTGTAAGAAGGTCTGGCACATGGTAGCTGCTCAATTCATATTTACTGAATGAATAAACAAATAAAAATGCCTAATCTGCTCTTGCCCCTTCTGCAAAAGCCTAATCCCATGATGCTGCTCAGTGAACCCTTGAATGAAGCCTGGTCCCTCAGATGATCCTTTGGGATCTGAAACTGGAATATAAACTGGGAAGTGATTCAAAGTCAAGAGTGATCCAAGTGCAGTGGCTCACACCTATATTCCCAGCACTTTGAGAGGCCAAGGCCGGTGGATCACTTGAGGTCAGGAGTTCGAAACCAGCCTGACCAGCACGATAAAACCCCGTCTCTATTAAAAATACCAAAACAAGCTGGGTGTGGTGGTGCACACCTGTCATTCCAGCTACTTAGGAGGCTAAGGCAGGTGAATTACTTGAACCTGGGAGGTGGAGGTTGCAGTAAGACATTATGCCATTGCACTTCAGCTTGGGCGACAGAGTGACATTCCATCTCAATAATAAAAAAAAAAAGTCAAGAGTGAGACGGCCATAGTTATCCTAGGAGAATGGACAAGCAAGGAAAATTGATCTGTAGGGAGGGGAGAATGCAGCAAGTGCTCAGAAGGAGGCAGGGGAGAGAGAGAACGATCCTGGAGTGAGGGTGATTGTCTCAGCCTGTGCCTCTCTCATCCCGATTTCAGTCCTTTGGGAGTTTATGCTTCCTGCCCTTTTCTTGTATACAAATATTTTGCCTTTTTGTGTCAGAGGGAGTTTTTGTTATCTGGATTGTTAAAATATAGAAATCTTTTAGCTTAAGTTACTTAGGTTGTTAGTTGTTTTCCCATAATAATGTCTCCTTTTGGTGTCAGATTGTTTTGAGTGGGGTTCTGTTCCTTGTGTTTTTATAATAAATTACCCCTTTGTTGCTTAAGTTGCTCTGAGTGGTTTTTTTTATTTGAAGCTAGGTATTTCCTAAGATTCTACCAAACTGTTTCTGCTTCCCACTTAGGAAGCTGGATGTGGAGAAAGGCTCCTGGTCTCTCTGCCTTGGGTCAGAGGAAGGGTAATTACTCAGAGAGTACTTTCCACTGTGCTAAGCTCAGCTGAGTCCAGCAACATCTCTCTATGTGGGGCTCTCGTAGTCCCCTTTCACCTCCCTAAGCAAGACCCCCGAAGCCACAGCTCCCAGGATACCCAGACTCTCAGCTTTAGCAGAGCCCCGGATCTCTCTAAAAGACATGGACACAGGACACAGATGGCTGCTGGATGCAGAGGCCAATTCTGCTCTTCCTGAGGACCCAGCCCTGCGTCCATGTGGATGTCTTCATTGGGCTGCATCTCCATCTGTGGTTCTCTCCAAACTCACAGGGTGTGGAGTGTCTTAAGTTCTTTGCTATGGACTGGCAAAGCATATGGGACATGTATGTCTATCACAAATATTCATGTAATAAATATCTCACACTTACGACATGTGCAAAATATTATGCTTACACTTTATATCTTCAGTACACAGAAAATAACATGTACTGTGTTCCTCTGGGCTAGCCCCATAAAGAGGGGTCTGTACCATTCTCCCTTCCAAACAAAGGCACAGCTAATGCAATACCAATTACACAGGAAAAAGGAGGTGGGATGAAAGTGGGTGGATCAAAGTACATGTCAAGTACCTATTGGCACTAGGCACTCTGCTTGGTGCTGTGCCTATTTGCTAACCCTCACAAGAACTCCTTCATTTAGTGTCACTGTCCCTTTTTCATGGATGAGGAAGCAATGCTCAGAGGAGTTGGGCAACTTGTTTCAGGCCATGCAGTTATTAAGTGATGGAGCCTTCCTTATAAAGAAAGATATTGTGCATGGGAGAATATCATCAAAGCCATGGGATCTGATAGCAAAGTAGACCCATTCCAGGAATCCAGGGATCCTGGCATAAGCAGAAGGAGACCAGAGGGTAAGGCAGGGTCCCTGGGTTCCACCAAATGGGCTACTAGACCAGAGGCCCATAGTAGAGAGTGACTAATATTTGGAGGTGTGTAGTCTGGGAAGGAAGGAAGGAAGGAAGGAAGGAAGGAAGGAAGGAAGGAAGGAAGGAACTAATGAAGGATACTTGAGGCTTTCAACAGGCACCCTGACCCCTCAAACACACATAGTTATCTTTATCTTGGTACTTGCACTACAGATCCTAATGGGGTGATGCAGGATGCATTTGTAGGCTGTGCCTCTCCTTTCCCCTCTCTCCAGTAATCAGCCTTCCTTTAGCTGCTTGGCTGGCTTAGACGGCAGCTGGGAAGGCCTTATTTTGGGCTACGGTTTTAGACCTAAAGACCTCTCTAGATACCACCCTGGGTCAACAGGTAAAAGTGAAAAGAACTTCCCTGGGAAAGAGATTTGAAAGTATGGCTCTCAGACCATGAATTTCCCTGGGGGAGAGATGGCCACAATCAGGTAGCCATGAACAAGGTGACTGGAGAGGAAGCTGAGGGGGTTTCTACCCAGTTGTTTACTGTATCCAGGGAAGCTGAAATGTCATCTTATAAAAAATGAAGCTGACAGGGGTGACATTTGGGGTGAATTTTGGAATCTCTGCCAGGGAGAAGAGTCAGCGTTGGATCACGTCAGAGGCTGCTCTGGTGGTTGCTAAGGCTGGGCTGGGGGAAGGGACATTATCATGTTTGTGCAGCTTCGTCTGGGTGTTCTCAGCCGTGTGGGTGTGGGTTCAACAGAGGGTACAGTTTTACAAGGTTTATGCACTTGGAGGACTAGGGGACAAGGTAATTGAAGGTACTGATGAGAATAGGAATGAAGAGAAGAATAATAAGAAATGGTGATGGTATGGCAATGGGGATGGGGGTGGTGGGAGCAATGGAGGTCCCAGACTGGGTCTAAGTCATGCCTTCTGTTAGAATTCGAAGTACCTGACTGTGCTGATATCAGTGTGTGGAAGAGAGTTTGGGCCCAGGAGGTTTACCCAATGGCAGATGCCTGAAGGAAGAGAGGATGGCAGAACATCCACTCCCTAGGCCAGCCCCATGAGGCAAGAAGACTGCAAGGAAAACATTCTCCATTTCATGTACCAGTCTTCTAGAACTGTGCCTGACTTACAGGAGATAATCAAGAACTAGGAGGAGTTCAATGAGTTGATGGATATAAAGCACTTAGGACGGTGCTGGCAGTTGGTAGACACTAAGTTTGCCGTTGTTCTAATTAGTGTTGTGTGTGAGCTCATGTGAGATATTCCCAGGGGTGGCCAGAAATATTTAACTGGGGGACAGTTTAAAAGGTGTCTGAGGTCTTACGTCTTACGTTATGCAAGTGGGGAACATGAACCAGAAAATCTTTAATTTTAACTGGTAATGTGACCCTGTTTGTATACACAGGCTGATGGGGCCTGGGTGAACTTGGGTTATAGTAACAATAACAAAATCTGTCATTCCCAGAGCATCTGTAGAGTGTTTAGTACATATGGAGCATTATACATGTGTATGTCTATATATAATATGCGTGTATAAAATATCTTTTAATCTTAACCTCCTGCAACATAATTATGACTAGCGACACTTTGTAGATGATGCTCCAAGAGACAGTAACTTGCCAAGCTCACAAATCAACCAAGGAAGGGAGCTGGGATTTAGATAATGGGATTTGGGATAATTAGGGAAGAATGAAAGGTCAAAAAGAGATAATAGCATAGAAGACAGTGGAATGCTTGACAGCCTGGAACTGCTCTTACTACTACTAATAATATTTGAACATTATAGAACGTGTAATATGTGCCAGACACTGTACCAAGGACTTTCATGCCTGAACTCATTGATCTTTACATTTCTATGAAGCAGGAATTTTCCTACCATCATTTTATAAAGGAAGAAATGGAGGCTTCAAGAGGTTCAATACTTTATCCAAGGTCATGCACATGTTAAGTCGTAAACATGATTTTTCAGTCCAATTAACTAGACAGTCAATGCTCTTAACCAGGCAGGGACAGCCTGTTTTTGTAAGGACATTTTTCTTGGAATGCAGCCACGCCCATTTCTTTATGTTTTGTCTATGGCTGCTTTAGTGCTACAGTGGTAGGGCTGAATAGTTGTGATAGGTAAACCTATAATATTTACTATTTTTAAGAGAAGAATGTTGACTCTTGCTTTTGACCATAATGCTATTGAACTTGCCTTAATTAGCACAGATGTGGAATGTGCAATGGAAGTAAGTTAGCTGGAAGGATAAGCAAATATGGTAAGGAGGTATCAGAAAGTGACCAGTCTATGATGAGGTGTCAGAGTGTGGCCATGGGGTGTCTTTGGGACAGAGGTCTGAGCACCATGATCCTAGGATTAGATGAGCCGTCCATAGGGATGTTGAAGTTACCCAGGATGGTGAGAAGCTCTGGGTGGAGAGAAAGATTGAGCCTTGTATCAGAACCCTCTTTAGTGAAGGGGAGTGCCCAGGAAGATATCAGCTGATAGCTATGAAGTGAGGGTATGAGGTTGAAGTGGACTTAGGAATGACCCTCACAGAAAAAGAGGAGAAGAGGAGTAGTGGTTGGAAATAGATGGGGTGAAAAAAGAATGCTGGTCCCCTTTTTTCCCACCCCTGGAGAATATAGGGGTGGAAGACTAAGCCACTAGGGGGGCACAGGAAAGGCAGGTTTCTGCGGGTGGCAGCAGTGCTCGGGTTGGTGTGGGCTTGCTGTGGTCCAGCCCAGCGCTCTCCTCACTATGCTACACTACTTGTCCTCTGCCATGTTGGCTGGACCTGTCCTCAGTACTCTCTGGCACCAGAGCCCTTACCTGTATAGTCAATGACGAAGCCAGCGTTGCTCACAGATGCATCACTGCGGAAGGCGAGGAAGAGGCTGTTGCTGCTGCTTTCAATGCGGCCTGGGAGCTGGGAGCCATAGAAGCTTCCTATGAGAGGGCTGAGAGAGTCCCGTCCGTCGTAGATATGGAGGAAGTCATAGCCAGGCTCCAGGTTAAAGCTAGGGAACAAAAACATCCCACCCCACCCCACTAAGGTCAAATAAAGGCTTTTGATGGGGTCTTATGTTCAACCAAAGCATTGGGCCTCCCAGGGAGCAAGCCCACCATCCCACTGGTACCCAACTCCCAAAGACTGGCTGGTAGAAAGGGAGAAGATGAGGCCTCGATGGCCTCAGTCAGGTGAGAAGATGGAAGAGGCAGGCTTAGGAGCAGAAGAGGCAGCTTCCAGTCAGTGTTCAAAAATCTGGAGTGGAAAACCTAACATCTGCCTTATACAGAAGGGAAGATGAGTTGCCAACTCTAGACACCAAGTTGTCAACCAAAGTAGGTCCGGAACCCAGGTCTCTTACTTGACACCAATATCCTTATACTGTGCTGTTCTGAATCTCATTTTTCTAAGAGAGAACGAGCCAACTAGGGAGCCATTTCCAGGCAGGAAGGGGTCTGTTACTATGAGGGACCCCAGCTTCGTGCCTTCATCCCAAGCCAGTGCTCCAGCTCTCCTCAGGGTCTGCTATTACATCACTCCTAGCACCCACAAATGTCCTCACTCTTAGCTATTCTGACCCTGGTGGGAGGGAAAAATCCATTTTAAAAACTTAGTTGAGCAAACTGAATATTCGAGTTCATGAATGTAATTTATCCCACTGGAATGGCTAGAGTGAAAATGATGGAAAATGCCAAGTATTGACAGGAATGTGGAGCTACTGGACCTCTCATGCCCTGCTGGTGGGAATGTGAATGGTTCGTACTTTCATGAAGTGAATGGTTCACAAAGTCTTCTAACCACTTTGGAAGACTGTTTCATTGTATCTACTAAATCTGAACATACAAGAGGTCTTTAAAAAGTTCATGGAAAATGCATATTATGAAAAAATTATGTGTGGAGTTCAAAAGTTTTTTGCACCAAAATAAGCTCACACTAACTTGTGATAACATGTCTGCACAGGATCTGATGTGAGTCATTAAGAAGGACAAGATATCAGCCTTGAAAAAAGCCTCCATCGGAGCAAATTGAATTCTGCTAAAATTGAAGAAAGAAAAAACATCAAATTTTTGGTGAAGTTCGGGGAGAAGAATGGTGACATCAACCTTTGCAAAAGGTTTATGGGGACAATGCCCCAAAGAAATCAGCAGTTTACAAATGGATAACTTGTTTCAAGAAGGGAGGAGATGATGATGAAGATGAAGCCCACCAAGGTGGACCTCCACATCCATTTGAGAGGAAAAAAATTAATCTTGTTTGTGTCCTAATTGAATAGGACCAACGATTAATAACCAAACAAGAGCCAATACTGTAGACATTTCGACTGGCTCAGATTACACAATTTTGACTAAAAACTTAAGGTTGACCAAACTTTCTACTTGATGGCTGTCAAAACCATTGCGTCTAGATCAGCTGCAGACAAAAACAGAGCTTTCAATGGAAATTTTAAAAATGTGGGATGAAGATCCTGCAGCATTTCTCCCAAGGACAGGAGATGGAACATGGATTTATCAGCACAGTCTGAAGACAAAGCATAACCAAAGCAATGGCTAGCAGGGGGTGGAAGCGTCCAGTTGAAGCAAAAGTGGACTGGTCAAGAGCAAAAGCCAAAGTAATGGGTTTTTTGGGGGGATACTCCAGGCATTTTGCGGTTGATTTTCTGAAGGGCCAAAGAATGACAACATCTGCTTATTATGAGATTGTTTTGAGAAAGTTAGTTAAAGCTTTAGCAGAAAAATGCCTGGAGAGCTTCGGGAGAGAGTCCTCTTCCCCGACAACAGTGCTCCTGATCGTTTCTCTCATCAAACAAGGGGAATGTTTCAAGAATCTCAATGGGAAATCATTAGGCATCCACTTTACAGTCCTGATTGGCTCCTTCTTATTGCTTTTTGTTTCCTAATCTGGAAAAAATCTTTAAAGTGCACTTATTTTTTCTTTCTTCAGTTAATAAAGTAAAAAGGACTACATGACATGGTGAGACTGCCGGGACACTCAGCTCTTTCGGGATGGACTAAATGACTGTTATCATTGCTTATAAAAGTGTCTTGAGGTTGATGGAGTTTACGTTGACTAATAAAGTTTATAATTTTTATTTTTATTTAATTCAATTTTTCCACAAACTTTTTGAAGTGCCTCTGTTCTGGTGCAGCAATTCCACGGGTAAGTATATATCTAACAAAGGCAATTGATACCAATCAAGTGTGCAAAGATGAAAATAATAGAAAAGTAAATGAGCTTGCAGAGAATAGATTTCAGAGGCAAATCTGCTCATGCCCAGCCGCGGGCTGGGATACTCAGACACAGCAAGTCCTCAGTATTGTTCATAGGCTCTCAGAAACCATGACTTTAAGTGAAAGGACATATAACAAAACCAATTGTTTTTTTTTCCTCATCGACATTATAGGCTGGGTGCAGTGGCTCACATCTGTAATCCCAGGACTTTAGGAGGCCAAGGCGGGAAGATCACTTGAGGCCAGGAGTTCAAGACCAGCCTGGCCAAAATGGCAAAACCCTCTCTCTACTAAAAATACAAAACTTAGCCGGGTGTGGTGGTGTGCACCTGTAATTCCAGCTACTTGGGAGGCTGAGGCATGAGAACTGCTTGAACCTGGGAGGCAGAGGTTGCAGTGAGCTAAGATTGTGCCACTGCACTCCAGCCTGGGTGACAGAATGAGACTGTCTCAAAAACAAAAATAAAACAAAATAATGATATGACATTGAAGGAAACATTATCTGAGGAGCTGCTGTACTTCGTTTTACTTAAAGTCACAGTTTCCAAGATGACATTGAGGACTTACTGTACTCTATTTGAGATTGAGAGAAAAATGACTGCTCTACCCTTTGGCTAAGATATACAGTGGAGGGAGGAGGCCATGCATCTCTAGGACAAAGGAGGTAATGCTGGCCGAGAGACAGGATGGGGCACTGGGAGGTAGGGGTACAGAGCCAGAGGTGCACTGGCCTCCTTCCCACCCAACATCCTCTCACACTGGTGTCACTTGTGGGGTCACCACACCACTGCTGGGTGACACAGTCCTCTTGCCCAAGCAATTCAGCTTCTTGACATCTGCTCCTTTAAAAGTCACCTGGGAAGGTTTTGGAGGGAGTCAGTCTTGGTCACAAATGATGGCATCGCCACTTCCTAACTAACTGCCTTCTTTCTGTCCCTCCCTTCCATCATCAAATTCTGAGCACCCTCGATATTCCAGGCACTGTGCAAGGTGCCAAGGACACGGGGACATGTCAGACACCACTTCTGCCTTCAAAAATTGATGGTGATGTAGGAAGTGACAGGCGTGTCAACAACAAAATAATGTATAAAGTCAGCCCGAGGCAGAGTGGGAACACAAAGCAAGGTTCCTTGGGGAGGATGAAAAATCAAACGTTTATGGAGGAGGTCAAGCCTGAACTGAGTCTTGGGAGATGAGAAGACCCTTAGAGGTAGGACAAGGAGGGAACAGGAAGTGGCTGTGAAGACAGAAACAGAAGCAAAGTCATAAGGATGTGAAAGAGTCCGTGAGGCCCTGGAACTGCAAGGAGCTCCGTTTGGCTGGAGCTCAGGTAGGATGGGGTGGGCTTAGGTTGGGGTGGGGGGCTGACTGGAGAGGTAGGCAGGGGCCAGATTGTTTGGAATGAAGCTCCAAAGTTTGGGCCTTTATTTATAAGCAAGAGAGGACTATGATCTATTTGTTTGGATCTATTTGTTTGTTTGTTTTTGAATTGAGGTATGATTTATACCTGTGAAATGATGAGCTGTAACATGTGCCCCCCTATCAGTTTGGACACACGCACATCAAGACCCAGAACTGCCCCACCATGCCAGAGAGTTCCAAGTGCCCCTTCCCATTCAACCTTCTCTACCCTCAGATGCCAGCACTGATCAGAATTCTTCACCAGGGATTAGTTTTGCTGATCCTACAATTTTATAGGCGTTGAATCATACGTTATGTACTTTTTTGTGTCTGCCTTCTTTCGCTCAGCATAATATTTTTGGGACTCATCCACGTTGTTGCATGTATCAGTAGTTCATTCTTTTTTATTGCTGAGCACTGTCATCAGAGGATGTTAAAATGGAAAGCAGTGTGGTTATTTCAGCATTTTTGAGTGACAAGATCACTCTTGACAGCTAGCTAAGGGAGAGATCGGCATAGGAGGCAAGACGGGGCAGAGGAACCCACTAGGAGATGACGGCAATAATTTAGATGGGAAGTGATAGGGCTCAAACCAGGACGGGAGCTGGCAGGATGGAGAAGAGGAGAATATACGAGGAGAATGAAGGTGGTGGAGGCTGCATGCCTCTGTCACTGCTAGTGGAAGAAGCCGTGACAGCAGGTGTCAACGCCAGTCCCAAGGCTCAGAACAGAGCTCTTCTGGGGGAGAA
The DNA here is from genome assembly GCA_963573385.1 of Cacajao melanocephalus. Taxonomy (NCBI): domain Eukaryota; kingdom Metazoa; phylum Chordata; class Mammalia; order Primates; family Pitheciidae; genus Cacajao; species Cacajao melanocephalus. The sequence goes on along the minus strand of CAUYLG010000393.1, from coordinate 124,439 downwards.
GGAATAGGCTTGATTTTGCACATGTTCATTTTCGGCGTCTGCAGGCCACAGACAGAGATGTCCGACAGCTGGATAGTGAGGCTGATGCTCAGAAGAAAGCCAGGGTGGGTGGCAGAATGGAGTCTTCCACTTGCAAGAGAACAGTGGAGACCCAGGAATGACTGAGCTTGTCCAGGAAAGGGGTGTGGGGGAACAAGAGGAGGTTTTGACAAAGCCTGGCAAAGGAAGATGCGTTAAAAAAGGTCCACATCAAGTCACAGAAGAGCTTAGAGAACTAGGGAGAGTAACTTCACACAAACCAAGGGAAACCTCAGACTAAAGATGGAGGGGGTGATCAAGAGGTGGATGGGATAAAACACGGAAAAGCCCATTTTGTTTGGAACCAGGAGTTCGTGGGGCTTTATCAGAGGAGTTTCCAGTGGAACCGTGGGGGCAGAAACCAGGTTCCAGTGGGTTGAGAGTGAATGCGAGGTGAGGAAGCAGAGAAAGGCAGAGGTAGTTCTTTTGAAGAGCTTTCCTGTAGCAGGAATGAAAGAGCAAGTGCAGGAGCTAGATGGGGGAGTGCCTGGGACCCAAGCCTGTCCATTTACACCTGTGGAGTGGGGTGGGAGGGGCCAGGGGAGCAGACAGGGAATGCAGAGGGCAGGGCAGGGGCATCCAGCAAAGCCTTCCCTTTTGGGTCCCAGTATCTTCAGCGGTAAAGAAGAAATAATAATTGCTTCCTCACAAATTACTACAAGGATTAGATGAGATGATATGTGTGAGACTGCTAAGCATGGTGCTTGGCACGTAGATGGTCAATAAATGCTAGTTTCTCTCTCTTGGCTTCTTCATCTCCCATGGAGCTGAGAATTCTGCTTGCAGACCTGTGAATCCTCACCTGGAGACCCAGGTCCCAGAGCCCCTAGCTGCTCTGAACCCTTCATCTCCCACCCGGGGGAAAGGTACATACATGTTAAATACCAGGGCGATGACGTAGTCTGGCGAGACGGTCACTTTCCAGTCACACTCCTTGCCTGGTGGGTAGGGTTCTGGATAATTTGGTGACAGGATGACTCCGGATGGTCCTGTCAGGTCTCCCCCACAGGGAGCTGAGGAGAGAAGAAGATGAGGTGAGGCTACCTGTTCACCCTGGGCTCATTTTCATGGGTGTTACTAATGTGCTATCGAGAGAGGAGGGGCTGAAGCTGACAGGCTGAAGTTAAAGCTGGCTGAGGGGCTCAGGGGAAGGTGGAATGATAGAGTTCTCCTTTAGAGTGGTGGGAATGTTTCAGAGATGGTGGTGGTGGTTGTGCAACATGTACCAGGTGCTACTGAACTGTTCATTGAAACACGGGTAGTTTTATGTTAGGTGCATTTCACCTCAATAAATTATTTTTTAAAATACCTGGCCCTGCTGCTTCCCAGCTGTGTGAACTCAGGGAACTCATCTAGTCTCTCTAGCCTTCAATGTCCTTCCTCTATCATAAAAAGAGACAATATCTTCTTTGTGGGGTGATTGTAAAGATTATTGGAGATGTCTGCTAAAACATTTGGTAGAGAGTGAATGGTTAATATATGGAGCTGACACTGTCTGCAGACCTATGAAGTACATGGTCTTCCTTCACTGCTTCATGTCCAGCTGTCAGGCAAGCTTTGTGGGTCCTGACTGCGAGTTCCCATGCACTTGATGTCAGGAGGATTGGGAAACACGCTCATGTTCGCCTGCCAAGCACAGTTGGTCTCCTGCGCTGCCAGTGCTCCTGGCATCTGCTTGCGGCTGCAGATACTTTCCAACTTTCCAAAAGGCCTTGTCCAAGTGTATGTGTGTGCCTCAGTTGTATGGAGCTATTATTAATCCCCAATCAGTCCACATGGTCACTCTTCCCTGAGATGATAGGCCTTTCAAGCAGGTGGGGAGGGAGAAGGTGGCCAGGTGACACAGCAACCTATTTACCTAGGGACTTTCTGGGCAGCTTCCCCAGATCTTTTCCTCCATGAGGACTGGACAGAGTAAAGGCTGGGAAGCGTGTGGGTCATTAGCAGGATGGCTAAGACTATAGATGTGGCTTGGTCTGGAAACCACAGGGCACCATCAGAGGATGCAAATACTGAGCCCACAGGAACACAGACAGCCATTTAAGGGCTGGCTAGAAAATCCAAGAGTCTTTGTGGGGACAGCAAAAGGGTATACCAAAGTTAGGGGCAGCCATTGGCTTGTCATAGAGCTGGGCACTGCTGCTTTGGCTGTGTCGTGGAGCCACCTCCAGCTGTGGCTTTTACTCAAGGTCAGGCTTAAAGGGCCGGGTCAATCCGTAACAGGGTCTCAAAGAAATGGTAGGTCTTTAGGTCAGGCATAAGAGCCCTGATGTGGCTGAACATCGGCCACATCAGTGAGTCCTGCTTTTTTTCCCCCATGGGAAAATACATCCCAAGTACCATCCTGAGTACCAGATACACTCAAGTAGGCATCTATTACGTATCATACTTGACAAATTGCATTTTAGATGCACTATCTCATTTATGTCTCATTAACAACTCAACAAGCGATGGATTATTCTTCCTGACTTATAAAGGAGGAAAGTGAGGCTCAGAAAGGCTAAGTAACTTGCCCAGAGTCACTCTAAGACTCAAACTGACACGGGACTGGCTCCAAAGTCTGTTGTTTTCCCCTTCTCTACCTCCACGCAGCTGGTGGCAGCAGCCAGCATAGAGGAGTGCTTCTCCCTGCAGACCAGCAGGGGAGAGCCCAGTTGTTGCAGGCGCTTTTGAGTGAAGACGGTGCCTTTAGTTGGATCTGCTCATGTCTCACTCACTTCTCCATTGAACCCTTCGAGAGCAGAGGGCTACATAAATGGGGCCAACCAGAGGCCAGTACAATCAGGCTAGACCCTTGAACTTAACAAAGAAAGACGGCAATGTCCAGTCCATAGAGTGTGGCCTTGCCCAGGCCAGCCTAGAAACAGAGTCTGATGTGGACAGTGAGAGTAGAAAGCCAGTGTCATATCAGAAGTCCCAGCTCTGGGAAAATCTTTCCGGGGGGCACAACGAAGCCTCCATTCTGGGTTCCCAGTCTTCACCTCCCTCTGGCAGCTCGAGGGCTTCTTCCCTTAAGTTTTCCACAGATGGAGTGATTCTCCGTGGTTTCTGAAACTGCCCCCATTACTCTCCCACCAATCCCCAAAGTACTGTCAGTGTCTCTGGGTTCTAGTCTACTGCTCCCTGTGCACAGCTCTCTTCTAGATGGCTCCATGACATCAGGCATGCGCTTCAACCCCAGCATGGGCTTCACTGGCTGCTGCCCATTGTGCCCCAAGGCCTTGCATGGATCCCTGGGCTGCCTCACCAACAGGAAGGATCCCGCTGCTCAGGGCTAGTTGAGGGGTCCTGTTGAGCTTACTAAACCATGGTTGCCCAGATGGGAGTGGGTGCAAGCTGCAGATCCTTCTAGACAGCCAAGAAGTGAGGAGGTTGGACTGAGGGCAAGAATTGTGGAAAGAGCATTGATTTGGAAGTCATACAATCCTGGGCTCAGATTCTGACAATGCCACTAATTGGCTGTTTGAGTTTGGTCCAGCTGTCCACCCCTCTGAGCCTCTACTCCCTCATCTCGAAAGCAAAAGAATAATGATGATAATGGCTTCTAACATACACAGTGCTAACTATGAACCAGGCACAGTTCTTAGTGCTTTAGAGTATTTTCTTTTTTAATCCTCAAAACAATGCTAGAAGGCAGGTACTATCATTTTCCCTGTTTTATTGGCGAGGAAATTAAGGCACAGTGAAGTTGAGCAATTTGTCTAAGGCCACACAGCTTTCTGTGGTGAAGCCAGACCTGAGCCCAGGGAGTGGAATCCCGAGCTCTCACCTCACCACAGAGTGACTGCAGCTGTGATGATGTAGCTAAAATGTCTAGCCCAGTGCCTATCATGGGGACAGCGTCCAATGAGTATTTGTTTTCTTCCTTTGCTTCCTCCCTGTAATGAAGGGTTATCAAGGCCAGCTAGACTCGCTCATGGCAGAATGCCCAGGGAGCTGGAAATTAGAAGCATGTCACTGGGATTTCCAGTTCATTTGAGAGAAGAGGCAAAGGCATTTATTCTGTTGCCTGAGGAACATTTCCCAAAGCTGAGTGTAGAAGAACGGGTGATGAAAACTGAATTAACCTCTCCACCCTGCCCACTGCACATTTATTGTTCTCCCCAGCTTAGCACAATCCTCCTTCTCCACCTGGGACAATCTCGTCTCAGGGCCTGCTTTTCTGTAAAAATAAGTCTAAGGAACCACAGCCTTGTAGAAGGCTGAATTTGGAAGGAGCCTCAGAGGTCCCCAGATTCCCTCCTGTGCCTCATCAGAATTCCCTTGAGCAGATGGCATTCTGGCTTAGGGAAGGGAAGTGAGTCTGAAAACTTGAAAGAAGGAATCAAAGAAGGGAAGGATGAAAAGAAGGAAGGAAGATAAAATGGAAGAAGATTAGTATTTCTTGAGATTGGGTTTAGGCGTGTCCTCACCCCGCAATGCCATAAGGGAAGTGTATTTCCTCACAGATGAGGAAACCCAAGCTCAGAGAGTGGAAACAATTTCCCAAGGCCACCAAACGAGTAAATGGCAGAGTCAGAAACTAAATCGGGATGTGTATACTTCAATATCCCATGCTCTTCTCTACACAGCAGAATATACAGTGAAGAAATCAGCTGGATCTGAAACCCAGGTCTCAACTTCCTGCCCCACACACCCTAGCAGCTCCTAATTCCCACCGAAGAGTAGGATTTAGTGTCTCATCTTCAGGGCCAGGCCTCAGAACTATGACTAGCATAGGCCAGTCCTCAGGTGCCTGGACAGCGCACTGCCTGCCATCAAGCCTGCGTGAGAGAGGTACAGGCCAGGGCAGACACTCCTGCAGGAGATGTCTCAGAAGTCCCTCATGTCCATCTCCAGCAGGGGAGGCGGTGTGGGAGGTAGGAAAACGAGAGGCTTTGCATTCAGACTGGCGTGGGTGTAAATCTTGGCTCTGCCATATCCTAGCTCTGTGATTTGGGACAAGATATCCAAATTTGTCTAAGTTTCAATTTCAAGTGTAAATGAGGAAATGGTGCTAATTTCAGAGAGCTGCCAGGAAAGTTAAATGAGGTTATCTAAGTAAATGTCCAGTATAGGGCAAGTACACAGTAAGGATTCATTGACCATGGGTTCTCTTCTCTTCTAACAGCCAGCATCGACGGGGGAGATGAACACTCATTATTTCGCCTGAGCAAAATACCCATGTGAAAGCAGGCACCTGGAGTGTTTGTTTCTATCTATTTACCTTTCTTTTCCATCCCAGCCTTCCTTCAAGTTCCCTCCTCCTCTCAGTCTCAAGTAGTTAGAGGCAGGATTTTTCAGGCCCCACCCTCTTTAAGTTATGTGACTTTAGACAAGTCTCAGGTCTTTCATGTCTTCATCTCTCCTATAGGGAGGTTTTAAGACTGAGAACAGATCTAAAGAAGCAAAACGCAGTCATCCCAACATTTTGGGAGGCCAAGGCAGGAGGATCACTTGAGCCCAGGAGATCGAGACCAGCCTGGGGAACACAGTGAGACTCCATCTCTACAAAAAATACGAAAATTTGCTGGTTGTGGTGGCACAACCCTGCAGGCCGAGCTGCTTAGGAGGCTGAGTGGGGAGTATCACTTGAGCCCAGGAGGTCAAGGCTGCAGTGAGTCATGATGGCACCACTACACTCCAGTCTGGGCGATGGAGTGAGACCTTGTCTCTAAAATCTAAAAGAACCAAAACCCAGGTAACCAATAATTTCCTTGAGAACAGGAAAAGCAAGGTTCTTTTCTTTATATTCTGAGCCTGTGGGCACCCTTCTATTGCTTCAGGTAATAGAAGGGTCATTTTGGAACCTGTTAGCCTTTACTATCCAAAGTGACCCATCGTCCTCCTTCTGACCTGTACAGCCTAGGCCAGAGAGAAAGGGACAGACCTGTCTGACTTGGAAATCTCTGGGACCATTTTAGCAAGTGAGGAATTTGTAGTGCTGTGTGTGTAGAGTATGAATGTGAGTGAGTGCATGTGGGGACACATGCATGCAAAGCAGGGTAAATGGTGGGTTTTCTGCAACTTTCATCTGTTCCAATTCTCCCGGCCCCAGGCCCAAGATGCCGCAGCTGCTTGCATGGAGGGTTCTGGAGCACACAACTGTGAGCCCCAAGGACAGAGTGCACCCTGAAGCTGCTTTGTACCGATGCATGTCGGCGGGCTGGGCTGCCAGAAGAACCTGTTCTCAATCTTCACACAGCTGATCTCTGCACTTCCCTGCAGCGCGTAGCCAGGGTCACACTGGAACACTGTGGAGTCACCGGCTTCCCAACTGTCACCACTCCGGCTCCCATTCTGTGGGATCCCAGGGTCATTGCAGGATGTTGCGGTGGACACTGGGGCAAGAAAATAGAAGAGAGGGTAAGGTTGCCCGGGTGTCTGCCAGTCATGAGGCTCCCAGCGCATCACCCTTACCGACTGCCGTCATCCGTACACTGCTACAACCACCATCACCTCCCCACCACCAGCAGCAGCTGTGGCCATAGTCCCACTACTGTCACTCCCATAACTGTGACTGCCTCCACCACCACTTGTGATCACACTTGTCACTCTCACTGATATCACCACCACCATTCTTCTAGTATCTCCACCATTACAGTCATCCACCTGTCATGAGATGCTATAAGTTAAGCATGATTGCACTGTTATAATTATAGAACTGAATTTAGCTTAAGAACACAAGCATTGTTACGTAAACAAAGCATTGCAATTTTGTACAATGTAACTAACATGATCAGAATGAGGAAGTGACAAGATAATCAAATCTAAACTCCATGTTGCCAGGTGTGATGGCTCATGCCTGTAATCCCAGCACTTTGGGAGGTCAAGGCAGGAGGATCACTTGAGGTCAGGAGCTTGCAACCAGCCTGAGCAACACAGGAAGGCCCTGACACTACAAACAAAAACAAAAACAAAACATGAGCTGGGTGTGCTGGTGGTTTCCTATTGTCCTCAGCTGGAGGCTGAGGTGGGAGGATCCTTTAAGTCCAGGAGGTTAAGGCTGCAGTGAGCCATGATTGGGTCACTGCACTCGGGCGACAGAGTAAGATCTCATCTCTAAAGCAAACAAATAAATAAACTCCATGTATTCAATTGGAAGAGTTTGCAAAGGACTTTGAGAGTTGGCCTGCCTAAATGCTGAGCAGTGGTTGTGAGGTTGCAGGGAGTTACTAAAGTTAAGTCAAGATCATGTTCTCTTTTGCAGTGGCAAACAACCAAGGATCCGTCAGACTGAAACCATATTTGAAGAAAAGTCAGATATTTGTAGCAAGTGGGCAGAGAAGAGTTCAAAAATAGCTGAGATATATTAAAAATTCAAAATACTCAGGAATTTGGGAGATCTTCGCGTCTAGTACCTAACCTAGTTTAACATAGAGCAGGTGTTTTATAAGCGAATACTGAATGAATGATAGATGGAATGAATACATAAATAGAAGAATGAGTGGGTGAATGAACAAATGCGGCATGAGAAAACACACCAGAGCAAATGACGCAAGAGTAAGTTTAGAGAAAGGAATCTCAAGTGCTGCAACAACCCTGACTGTCTCCACGGCCCAGAGCTGATAGTGGGGCCCAATCCCAGCCCCCAGCTAGGTCATCCCTCAGAGACTGTGCTCAGCAGACTCTAGGGCAAGGAGCTTCTGGAAACCATAGGATAAATAATACTCATTTGACTGGAGTATCTGTTTTCTCAACAATTTAAGAAAAAACTACTTCTATAATAAAACAAAAGAATTTATTCTGGATTACAATGTAAAATTCACATTCGTTTTTAAGCAAAATGTGAAGCCTTAAAGATATTTTGTGCTTGCTATACCCTCCAGACCTCCTGGGGATACACACTCATTCTCTTCTGCTATTAGGAGGATGTCAGTGGAAAAGTCTGAGAAGCAGCAGCCTAGGACAACTGTGTACAGACATCACTAATTATAACCTCTAGGACTGTACATGAGTCTTGAGTTACAGAATCTGATACCTTATACTCAGTAACACCTAAGGAAGCATATAGCAAACTATGGTCCACAGCCATATCTGGCCCTATGCCTACTTTTGTAAACAAAATTTAACTGGAACACAGGTACACTCATTTGTTTACATATCAACATCTGACAGCTACAGAACTTATTTATAAAGTCAAGTAAGCATCAATCTTTTTCCTTTCCAGTTAAAATCAGACTTAGCTTTCAGTTTTATAGTGTACTGTACACATGTAAATGATCCCCTAAAAGAAAAATAGCTCATTGTTCTGGCCATACATGGAAGGATTATTTATATGGGAGGCAATAGCATACAATGATTAAGAGCTTAGGTTTAAGACTCAGACACATGAGTTTTTCTATTAACTAGATGACCTTGTATGAGAAGCCTCAGAGCTCACATCTGCAGCATGGAGTAATAATGGTGCCCATACTTTAAGGGTTTTGTGAAAATTATAAGAGCTGATGTAGTGGAGAGCTTAGTGTGGCATGCACCTCGATAGATGGCTGCAATTACGCTTCCCGCTCACCTGCTTTTTTTGTTCTCCCTTTCTCTCTTTAATGCTCCTGAATTGGAGCTGCTTGGCAAAGCACCCGGGGAAAGGCTGGATCCACGTGGTACAGACAGGATGTTAGATGTTACACAGTCATGTTTACTTAATAAAGCCAAGCCTGCACTAATCGTCCCTGGCATTTCTGTACAATCCCCTGTCAAATACACACTATAAAGTTAACATGGGGTGAGCCGTTCTCTCTTCCCTAGAGTAGTCCTGGTATTTGCTAACTGATGACAGCAACAGGAAAGGTGACCTTTCCCAAACCTTGGTTATGCCCATAACACTGGGCCAGGCTGTCATGACCTTTCTGGAGCCCAGGCTAGGTAGCTTTGACCATGCTACTCTGCTTAAGCAATGCTAGGGCAGCTTGCCCAAGGAAACCCTTGTGTTAGAGAAAAACCATCCATTCATGTTTTCCTATCTTCATGTGTCCATTTGCTCACTAAGCAGTGAGTGAGCACCTGCTGCATACATACACTATGAGAGAGTCTGGAGGCATGGCAGGAGCTTTCAGTGGGATGGCAAGTAGGTGCCCAGCTTTAAATGAGACTGAATGCCTGGTATTGACAATGTGCTGAATAAGTCCGAGTAAAGTGCCAGGGTGCCGTAGGCTATAGCAATTTACTTTGAATGGGGAGATTAGGAGGCAGTGGCATCTGAGATGAACCTTGAAGGATGAATAGGACTTCCATGAGCTGGGCAATGCATGAGAAAGCAGCCTGTACACAGCACAGGAGAACACCCACGGACTCTGTCCCACTTGGCTAAACTGAAGACACAGTGGAGGTCAGATAATGCAAATCTGTGGGGGAATCTGTCAGCATAATTATGGGCTTTTTTTTTTTTTTTCAAAAGCCATACCCATCAGTTTGGGCACAGTTGGAGAAAATACATCTGGCTTTAATTATTCATAATACTCCGTTCCCCAGAGAGTGGACTGAGCCGTCTTTTTAGCATTCTACCCTCCTTACTTCCTTACTGCTGAGAGATCCTTCCATTGCTTATCCCAGCAATTTCTCAAGTTTGTTCCATGAAATGCTAGTCTCTTGAGATGGCCTTGAAAAAAGTCATCGATGATGGAATATGTTTGGAGATTGTGATCTACCAGATATCTTTGGAATTTAAATGCATTAGCATAGCAAATGTTCTCAGAGGTCCCATATTGCAGATCATTTCCTTAGGTCTGCATCAACTTGAGCACCTCCCAAGCATTACTTGATCATGCAAACTTCTTTTTCTCTTGCAATATCAATTAGTATTCCATGGAACTCTTAGGAATAGATGGAAAATGCTAGACTGGAAGCATGCATGAGTGTTAAACGGACAAATTAATAAGTATAAAGCAATGTGATCCTGGAGACTCTCATCTGCTCCCCATGCCGCTAAATGCTCATCTCCGCAGAGACGACAGACATAGCAGAAAAGAGCTAGAAACAGGATTTGCGACTCTGTAACAACCTCAGTGGTGCCAAGGATATGCCCCAACCATCCTTAGCTGATACACCAACTGGGAGGGAGCTCGGGGGCAAAGCCATGGCACAGGTGCCACAAGAAATTTCTCTGGAATCACCATGGAAACTCCCCCTCCCTCGCACCACACATGCAGTGGAGTAAGGAGACAGTAATGAAGACAGCTGCTGTATAATAAACATAGGCAGAAACCAAGGCAGAGTCACTCGTTCAGGGAGAGGAATGATGGAAGAGGCACGTCAGAGGAGACGAGATGATGCATTCCAGGGAGAGGCAGGACCAATCATATAAATTATCTCATATTGGGACCTGGATGTTTGAGCATTGGCCATTTTGGGTAGCTGTTTGTCATGCTCCTCCATAATTGGCTATTGCAGTACCTAATTAATTAAATTTAGATTACTCATGTTGGCTTCCAGTCTTTGATGAGACCTGCACTCAGCTAAGAACCCGAGTGTGTAGCATGTCTCATCAGCTCATTCATAACCATGCCCCAAACCACCGTCTACTTGTACCTTCCACATCCCTCCCTGCTCCCTGTGCTTCAGCCACATGGGGTAACCCTCCACTTTTGGAACACACATTCTTGAATCTACACTTGTTGGTGTGTTCTTTGCACCTAGGATGCCCTTTTCTCTCTTTTCCATCTAATGGGGTGCACAAGTCCTCCAAAGTCCAATTCAGCGGCATCTTTCCCTGTCATAGATGACTACTTGCTCCTTGAAACACTTTCTTTTCTTGAGTAACTTCTACTTGTCCTATGGGTTTGAGCTTGGACATCATCTTTTCTGGAACATCTTCCTTGTTGCTCCAAGGTGACCATTATAGCCCACATGTCTCCATCTAGATGCTTACCAATTTGTACGTAAGTGTCTCTTAACCACCTGTCTTCCCCACCAGAGTGAGCTCAGCACAGATATTCGAGCAGGTGCTAACCATGTACCATGCACATAGCAGATGCTCAATAACTATCTTTACATGGACTGAGGGATGAAGGAAAGAGAGGACCAGAGGGAGGTGGGTGCCATGTGTCAGGACATGTGGAGTGGGGCTGGCAGAGGGCACACACAGACCTGAGAATTGAATGGCAAAGCCCTGCTTGCTGGTGAAGAAGTCAGTGCTGAACTGCAGGACGACTGAGTTGAAGGTGCTGTGCAGGTCCTTGGGCAGGGCTGGGCCACTCAGCTCCTTCAGCAGAACCCCGCTCTCCACAGGCCCATCCCAGATGCGCAGTACATCGTGAACCTCCTCTGTGTCAAACACCAGGAAGTGTAGCCTGCACAGAGAGAAGAGGCAGTGGTCATCCAGGCTCAGCCCCTTCTTTTCCAGGGGCCTCTGATCAGAAGGTCCTAACCCAATGAAGCCTGGCCCTAAACCTACGAAGCCTGGCAGGAAGGGAGAGAAGGCAGCATCTGGCAGCATCCTCATGATTTCACCAGGCCAGCTCCTCCCACGGGGGCCCCCAGCAGTGGGGACAAGAGTGAGGGGTGTGGCTTTTGTGCATCATTTTCTTCTTATGAGCTCCATGTTGCCACTGTCAGACTGCATCCCTCTCCTCAAACCTACACAGCCTGTAGACCTCTCCCTGAGCCCATATTGTTACCATTCTAGGTTGGAAGCAGAATACTGAGAAGGCAGGATCTGGCTTGGACAAAAGATATAGGCAAAAAAAAAAAAAAAAACAATTATGAGGGATAGAGGGCAGGGGGAACTGTGGAGTCTCTGAGAAGCTGGCCCAGCCACAGTGCAGGTAGGGGGTGACCTCATACCTTGGTTTCCCAGAGCAGAATTCTGGGGATATTAGCTCTATGTAGCCCTGGCTTAGATAATCACTGCAGACCTCAGGAGGCCAGGTAGGGGTTTCTAAGTGTGGGGGTCTGCAGGACACAGACAGAGCTCTCAGAGCAAGAGAGCTCAAGTAGTAACCTGAATTTCTGGAATCAAAAGATTCCAACAGCCAAAGATATCTTGCCTACAAACTTGCGGGACTCTCTCTCTGTTAATCATTTTTTTTTATTGTGGAATAATTTTAGACTTACAGAAAAGTTGCAAAGATAATACAGAGTGTTCCCATAGACCCTTCACCATTCTTCTATTGCTAACATTTTACATTTCCATGGTACATTTGTCACGACTAAGAAAGCAATGTTGGCATACTTACTATGAACTACACTCCAGACTGTATTGGAATTTCACCAGTTTCTCCATTGATGTCTTTTTTTTTTTTTTTTCTGCTCCAGGATCCAATCCATTTATCACTATCTCTTTTTTAAAATATCTTTTTAAATTTTAAAAATAAGACATGCTTGAGGCAGAGAAAAGGCAAACAATATACAGATGTACTGAATTTTTAAAAAGTCTCTCTTTCACACAGCCAACCTGTTCTCCAGAGCTATTCAATTAATAGAAGGTTTGGTGCATATGCTTCCAGAGTTTTTTCAATGAGCACACATATATATTGTTCCCTCAGAATGAGACCATATTTTATGTAGTTTTCTATCACTTCCTTTCTTCATTTAATACCATATCATGGACATAAACATCGCTCTCATTTTTTTTTCCTGCAGAAATGGACATTGTTATACACTACAATTTCACATGAAACTGCAAGGAACATTCTCATCTTTACGTAGTTTTGTGCATTTCTGTTAGTATTTGAGTTGATTTGCCAAAGTAATTTTGGGGGGAAAAGGGTATCTATTTAAAAATTTTAAAATAAATCCTGCTAAATTATTTATCAAGTATCCTCCCAAGCATTACTTGATCATGCAAACTTCTTTTTCTCTTGCAATATGAATTAGTATTCCATGGAACTCTTAGGAATAGATGGAAAATGCTAGACTGGAAGCATGCATATGTGTTAAAGGGACAAATTAATAAGTATATTTTTTGTTTCAATTTATATTTCCACTTATCAGTATTGATGTTACTATCCTCTCTAAACGTCACATCATCAGCATTAGATATTATAATGTTGTAAATATATTCTTTATGACAATGCTCCCCCATCTGCTAGACCACAGTGGAATCTCACTGGCAGTTTTGAATTTAGACGATTTGGTAAGGTTGGGTATCTTTGTGCATATTTATTCGGCATTTGTACCTTTCAAATTCTTTATCCATCTTAATTGATGGATGCAAACTTTTAAAATTCTACTTATATATTATGATTATTACTTATATATTCGATTTCTATTTTTTTTTTTTTTTGAGACACAGTCTTGCTCTGTCGCCCAGGCTGAGTGCAGTGGTGCAATCTTGGCTCACTGCAACCTCCACCTCCCGGGTCAGCAATTCTCCTGCCTCAGCCTCCTGAGTAGCTGGGACTATAGGTGCATGCCACCATGCCCGGCTAACTTTCTGTATTTTTAGTAGAGATAGGTTTCACTGTGTTAGCCAAGATGGTCTCGAACTCCTGACCTCGTGATCTGCCCACTTCAGCCTCCCAAAGTGCTAGGATTACAGGTGTGAGCCACTGTGCCTGGCGTTGATTTCTCTTATATACATTTGTTGTGAATATTTCCTCCTAGTGTCTGGTGACTTTTTCTCATTTAACTTTGGTTTGTGGTATTCATTTTGGTATAGAAGTGTTTCATTTTATGAAATCAAATATATAATATTTTCCTTTAAGGATACTGGATGCCATGTTGTGCTTGGGCAAACCTCTCTCCCAACCCAATGATTCAAAAAAACAAAACAAAACTTTAACCAAAATTTTAATACCTTAATATTTTCCTGGGACTTGTATAGTTTCTTTCTTTTCTTTCTTTCTTTTTTTGAGACAGGGTTTTTCTGTTGCCCAGGTTGGAGTTCAGTGGTGCAATTATAGCTCACTACAACCTCCTGAGTAGCTGGGACCACAGGTACACGCCACCACGTTTGACTAATTTTATTTTTTGTAGGGATGGGGTTTTTCTATGTTGCCCAGGCTGGTCGTGAATGCTGGGTCAAGCAATCCTCCTGCCTCAGCCTCCAAAAGTCCTGGGATTACAGGTGTGAGTCACCCACTGTGCCTGGCCAGTTTCATTTTTTTTGCGGCCAATAAGTTCATTACTCTTCCAAATTGACACTCAATTGTCCCAACACCTATCTAAAGTAGCCTTTTCCACACTTTGCCTACCAAAACATCTGTTTACTCCCTTCTTAGCATCTACCAGTCTATCTTTAGCGTACTTATTTGTAGACTATGCTTCTCCCTAATTATAACTAGATCATAATTTTCATGAGGCTGGTACTAGGCCTTGGTTGCCTAGGATGTATCTGACATTTCAGATGGTGCTCATGATACCCACAGATGATGACATGGCTGAAGAATCCTGATTCTCCCTACTGGTTTGAAATGTCCCCTTAGTTGTGGGCCGTTTCTGGACTCTTTTCTCAATTCCAGTGCTCTCCCCTTTTCCTATGCTAGAATCTACTTGTAGTACCAGGAACATAGCTGCTCAGCTTACTTGGTTTTTCATATTCTCAAATTTTGATATTTTTTCCCTAAAACTTATTAGGTTATTTCCCAAATTTACTCTTTCAGATGAACTTTATGGTTACCAAGTCTCAAAAAAACCTGATTGAGATTTTGATTGGAATTACACAGGCATTGATTAATTTGGAGAGAATGGATATCTTTATGTTATGAATTTTCCCTAGCCAGAAGCATTGTAGATAACTTAGTTTTTATGTACTTTGGCAAAGTTTTATGTTTTTCATCTTTGTTACGGTTTTCTTCTTTGCACACCTCTTGCTAAATCTCCTCTTTAGCAGTCTATAAGTTTACGGTTTTGTTTCCATTGTGAATGAGATTTAATTTTTAGTTATATTTTCTAGTTATTTATTGTCAGATACATATGTGTGTGTGTGTTTCTTACTTTCAGTAACTAGTTAGTACTATTAGAAACCAAAGGAATCTCTTGGATTTCCTAGGTAGAAGCTTTTGTAGATATAGGAGGGGATCCCTCAATACCAGGAGCTGTGTGAGGCTGGGGGCCCACATTTGATTGAAAAGAGGGAGAAAGAGATCCCTAGGACAGAGCACAAATGCGCGTGCTCACTGCTGGGCCAGGCTGCCCCTGCCTTCTCTGCTTTCTCTGTGGTGATCAATGCACCGTGAAATCGGCAGCTAAGAGGAGACCGAGTGCCAGCCGTGTGGCGCGGCCGTACGTGCTCTCAGAAAAGAGGTTGATGGGGGCCACACTCATCAGGGAAGGCAAAAGGAAATGAGACCTGAAGTTCGGGTGGCATGAAAAGGAGAGTGCCTTCTTTGGATTTAATAACATGAGATAAGACCCAGAGGCAGAGAGGAGGTGAAGCTGTCCAGGAAGAAAGGCAATTCCATACTTGAGTTCAGGTGGTATTAGGATGCCATAGAGAATACAGCTGAATTGAGAGAGCAAAGAGAACGAGAGTCTCAAAATTAGCTATGGGAATTTGGGCTTTATAGTCTTCTAGTCAGAGACTGACTCTAGAGGCCACGTGAAGTCCTGAGGGTGAACGGCTGAATGAATGAGTGAGTGAATCAATGAATGAATGAATGAAACCCCAGTCTGACAGGAAGCTGAGAAAAGCAAGAATATGGGGACTAAGGAGACATGAAAGAAAATGTGTTTCTATAACAACCACTGTGTATAAGGCACTTTCATATTAGCCCATGGAGTCCATGCAAGCATCTTTATTTTGTAGGTAGGACCAGTCTCATCATTAACAACGAGAATACTGAGGCTCTGAGAGGGTAGGTAACTTGTCCAAGGTCATGGGCTGGTTGGAGAGTAAGCTGGAATGGCTATTATTGAATACTAATCCAGGTTAGACCTTAGTGCTTCTACTCTTTCTCCTGACAATGCTGCCCACATCTCTAGGAGGAAGAGGCTGTGGTTGAGAGCCAGGCAGGGGCTGGATAGGCTCCACCAATCATCAACAGTTTGCCCAAGAGTCATACATGTTATTCAAGACCATGAATCAAAAATGTCAGTTCATTGCATTCAGCTTAGCTGATCTCATAAACAGACAAAGTCAAAAGCTTGGCACTGATGTTGTGGAGGGGAGCACAGAAGAGGGGAGGAGGAGGTGGGGTTCTCTTTGTGCTCAAACAATACAAGTTGGCAACTGAAAGGATAGAGGCTCAAGTTCAAGCCTCTTTCAGCATTCATTCACTTAAGCCCCTCCCATGTGCGGAATGCTGCAGTATAACAGT
The DNA here is from genome assembly GCA_963573385.1 of Cacajao melanocephalus. Classification (NCBI taxonomy): domain Eukaryota; kingdom Metazoa; phylum Chordata; class Mammalia; order Primates; family Pitheciidae; genus Cacajao; species Cacajao melanocephalus. The sequence continues at coordinate 108,189 of CAUYLG010000393.1, read as the reverse complement.
GAGGATGACAGGCAGGTGCCATTCTCCAGGAGCTTCTGGAGATGGACAATAACCCCGCAGACATAAACTCACTCAAAGATTATCAGCTGTGTCCAGCACAGGGCAGGACATGGCAGAATGCTGAGGCAGAGCATCCACTTTAGACAGAGTGGCCAGAGAAGACTTTCTAAGGAGGTGGCATTTAAGCAAGATGCCAAGCCACGTGAAAAGCAGGCAGAGTGAGAGGTGGGAGGAAGCCTGTGGTGAATAAAGGACAGCATGTACAAAGGCCCCAATGGAAAGGCCATGGAGGCTGATGCTGGGCCAGGAGAGGCAAGCAGGGGCAAGGCTGGCGGGACTGTGGGTAGGGGAAGAAGTTTGGTGTATACTGTAGCAGCTGAGGGAAGTCATTGGTGTATTTTAAGCTGAGATCTGACAGGTTTCAATTTACATGTTAGGATGACTCTTGGTGCCTGGGTAAGAAAAGATTGACAAGGGCAAGAGTGGATGCAGGGAAATTAGCTAGGGGCTGCCACAGGGGGCCAGTGACCCCTTTCATTATAATCCTTTTATGGTAGCCAGGAAAGACTTGGTTTGCCAAACCCAATAACATTTATTAAGACTCCTGTTGAATACTTTTCTCATCTTATAGAAATCAGAGTCTATAAATGCTAAGGAGCAGTTCTGATCAATAGAAATAATTCCAGGACAAATCAGACCCTGGGGTTTGTGTGAGCAGCTCCCCTGTAGGTGAACACTGGGTCTTCTTCTGGCTTTTGATATCCTGAAAATGGTTTGTGGCCCCCCTCCCCCTTGCACGGTGCCCCCAGGAGGGAGAAACTGAAGCGGAGGAAAGAGGTGAAAAGATCTTCCTTCCTATTGATGACTTGGTTGTCTGTGGGCCACAGAGATGAAACAGGCCATTTCCAGGGAAGAGGAATGAAGTATGTTGCATGTCAAGCTCTGTGTTGAGAGCTGCAGAAATGTGTAAGGCTCTGTGTTTGCCCTGGAGGAAGCTGCTACTTATTGAAGGAGATACCCAAAACATAATAATATGTGCAATAGGTGCTAAAGAGTGGGATAAATAAGATGCTATCAAAATCACCGGAGGAGAAAAAGAGCTAAATATTTGTAGAAAATCTCCTATGTGCCAACTGCTTTACGTGCATTGCCGAATATCCTCATAAAACCCTGCAGTGCCAGATGTATTTTCACTATTTTGTTGTGGAGGAACTGAAGTTCCAGGGGATTATCAGAGGCAACTAACTAGCAAGGGTCAGAGCCAGTATTGAAACCATGTCTGTCAGGTACCAAAGGCCTTTGTTTTACACCATCTTCTTCTCCTTTTAATCTGAAGAGGCAAGGCCAGCTTCAAGGAAGCAGTGTCTTTGAAACAGTTTTGAAGAAAGTAAAGTGTAGAGAAATTGAGGGAGAGGAAGATGGCAAGAGAGGGAAAAGCATATTCAGAGGCATAGAAAGAGTAACCAGCCTTCCTGGATCCAGTTCCCCTCCCATCCTTTCAATCCGCCTTTTCCATCAGGACCAGGGTGATCTTCCTGAGCCACTCCTCTGACCCAGGCTCTCCTCCTTCCCCACAGGATAAAGTCAGCCTTCCAAGGGGCACACCAACTCTCTCCTGGGCTGCCCCAGTTGCCTTCTCCTGTTCTTCCCACCCCTTACTGATTTCCTTTTTATTCTCTTGCTTCAGAGCCTTTTCTCTGTCTGGAAGGTCCCCCTTCCCATGCCCCCATGCCATCTGTAGTGGGTTAACTTGTGTCCTGCAAAAGGATATCCTCAAGTCCTTACCTCTGGCACCTGTGACTGTGACCTTATTTGGAAATAGAATCAGATGTAATCAAGTTATGACAAGCAGGGGATACTGGGTTAGGGTGGGCCCTAATCCAATGACTTATATCATGATGAGAGAAAAGAGAGAGGAGATTTGGATACAGAGACACAGAGGAGACACAGGGAAGACCATGTGATGGAGGCACAGATAGGAGTAATGTGTCTACAAGACAAGGAATGCCAAGGGTTTCTGGCAACCACCAGAAGCTATGAGAGACATGAGACAGATTCTTCCCTAGAGTCTTCAGAGGGATCCTGGTCCACTGGCAACATGGTTTTGGACTTCTAGCCTCTAGAACTGTGAACAAAACACATTTCGTTTATTTTAAGCTATTCAGTTTGTTAGAGCAGCCCTAGTAAATTCTTCTACCACCTGGCTGATGTGTTCTGGTAGGCGCCTCGCATCCAGTGGGGAGCTTTTCCAAGGGCTTCTCCTTGTCCTCCTCACCCCCTCAGTCTGGGGAGATGCTCCCTCTACAGGCTCCTGCTCTATCAGAGTCATCTCTTGACTTCCCTGTCTTGCTGAATCCCTTAACTCTGGTGCCAGTTTCTCATTCACTTCTATATCTCTGGTACCCAGCATGAGGCCTGACCCATACCAGCCCCTTGGTGAAGGTTGTCTGATTGAATTGATGAGTGAACGAATGGCTCACTGGCTTTCAGGCACCCATGTGGTTCATCCAAACTCACCCAAGAGGCAATTAAACAAATCCTATATACAAAGGAGGATACTTTCTATTTCTCTGGAAGTTCTGAGCTCTCCCTTTACCACCCACATCCAGCCCCTTGGATCTTACAAAGGTATCTTTGGTGCTCTACACTACCAAAGACATAGAATCTAGTCACACAGAAACTGGGCCAGAGCTAGCTGCTGAGTCTAAACCTGGGAGGAACTGGGATACTGCAACCATGCTCCTACTTTCTAAATCCGCAGCCTTATAGGTTCCTTGAGCCTATCATGATACTGATAGTCTATGAATAGTAAGTACTAGGTTCAGATAGTATACCCAGCACTGGTGATGCAGATAGGAATATGGCATGCTTCCACCTCTGCATGTGGTATGATCTACAATAAAGGTATGTACAGAGAAGGTCCCTAACTTAGGCCAAGGGGATGAGACCAGGCCTCCTGGGGGATGTAATGACTGAGCTGCATCTTGATATCTTTATAAGAGAATAGAGAGATGAGAGATTAACAGGATGAGTCAGATGAAGGGGGTGAGTGAGGAGGGTGAGAAGAGGAGGGAATGTGGGCAGAGAAAAGAGGGTATGCAAAGACACAGATGGGATGGAGAGGCTGGCCCACCCAGGAAATGACAAGCTCTTCAGGAAGACAAAGCATTCAGTGCGGATGGCTGAGACCCAAAGCCATGGCTCAGGGAAGGGTGATAATGTCCAAGCTGCAGAGAAGCAAAGAGTTCATGATCCTCATTCTCCTAATGAGAGCAGTTTCCATGGTGTTGGGGCAGGGCTGAGAGAAGTGAGGGAGGGGTTCCACCAAAGGAGGGCCTTTGAGTTGGTCTCAGCATCCTAAGTCTGGTATCTGATTTGCCTGGGTTGCATCTTGGGCACTCATGATAATCTGCAGTCTAACTCCAGCAAGTATGCCAGCTCAGGTAACTGGGTCTCACTGGGCCCCTGGTTCTCCCTCCCATTCCTCTGTGGGACTGCCCTGAGATTCTGCTTGCCCTGTGGGGGCTGGATCTTGACTTTATTGCTGGCTGCAGGGACACCCTGGGATGTGCAGATGTCCCTGTTCAAGTCTGAGATCACCACATGCCTCTCCTCATGGTGTTTTCAGAGTTCCACCTCCCACTGTAACACCTTCCGCCCCACCAACCAAAAGTAAGCCCTAGCTAAGGGTGCACCCACCTTGCCCTCACTCCCTTACCTCTTCCCACCAGCCCTCTCTGAGACTCTACTGTGCTTTGCTGAGGCTAGTGTAAGGTTCATGACACTCAGCTTCAGCAACAGGAGGAGATTTTCTATCAGAGCCTAAAGCTAAGGAGCTGGGTGGGAATTCTCACTGCAGGGGCCTGTCCCTCTCAAGTGTCATCCACAGGCAAAACTTGCTTCTAGGATTATGGGCCTCAGTTCTCTTAGTCTGAAGGAAACTTGGACACACTGGGTATTTTTTTAAAAAAAAATAATTCCCACCTCCCTGCTTATAGGCAGTTTATCTATATCCCATTGAAAATTGGAAAGACATGCAAAAATGAGAAAAGGAAAAAAAAACGATGGCACCTTGATGTGTTGATTTTACTTGCCTTCGGACTGAAGGGCTTGGATGTTGCCAGCCAACAGTCACCACCGCAGGAACACAATAAACCCTTCACTGACATGAGTCATGACGGCAGATCTTTACATTAGGGGAAAATGGCATTCAAATGAACAGCTGCTGTTGGGGGAAGGGGGTCAGAAATCACCCCTGTCCCCACATGAGAATGCAGCTGAAATTATCCTTGGTGACACTGGAAAGGACAATCAGAAAATAATACTTGTTTTATCAAATGCCCCCCTCTAAGCTGCCCGAGCTGCAAACCAACAATTAAACTATGATCATAATAGCAGACAATAATAATTAAGTATCACGCTATCCAAAGAGCAAAAACTGAAAAGACAGCCCAAAGCCCAAATCCAGCATTGGTGTCTAGAGCAAAATAAAAGGCTCTTCTCTTCAGGGACCAGCTGGCATTCAAAAGAAAAAAAAAAAGATTCTTTGGTTATTTTCTAAAGTGGAAAAATAAAACTGGGCTTCGGGTCACTGAAAACGCTGCAGAACATTCCAGGGTATTGACTGGTGTCTTGGACTTAGGCTGTGACCTTGTGCTTCCCTCTAACGAGCTGGGCGACCTCCGGCTAGCTTCCCTCTCTTCCTCATCACCCTGTAACCGGAGGCTCTGAGACTGCCTATCACTAGACAGAGTCCAGAGTCTTCTCTGTAGGTGTCAGGAATTCTGTGAGGGGCCGATCTATCTTTGTTCTTGGAAGAAATGTTTCCATAAAGTAAAAACACTAGCTGTGGAGCCAAAGATCTGGGTTCAAATACTAGTTCTGAGAGAGCTAATATGGTGACCTTGCAGAGCCTCAGTTTACCTTTGTGTAAAAAATGACTGTCATTTCAATCTATCAAGCAGTGTTGCCAAAGGTATTATTATAAATGAAATTACATATAAAGCATCTAGCACACAGTATTAAAAATCATCAAATGGTAAAATCATCTAAATAATTCCATTTTTGTTCAATTTATTTATTTATTTTTTCACTTAAGAGAGATGTGTTAAAGTCTCCTATAAGGATTGTCAATTTCTCTTTGTATTTCTGACAGATTTTGCTTTATGTTTTCTCATTAAGTTACTTAGTGCAGAAAGATTCTTGACTGTTAGCATTATTTTGGGCTATGCATGGTATCATTTGAAAGCATTCCCTCTCTTTTAACGTTATTTAACCTTGAATTTTACCTTTTTTTAAAAAAGGAAAGCAATATTGTGACCCCTGCTTTTTACTTCCATATGTTCTCATGCTATTCTTTTGTACCAACCTTTTATTTTTAACATTTTGTTGTTCTTCTGTTTAGCAGCATTCTTTTCAAATTTATTCAACCCAACAATCTTTGCCTTGCAGCATAAATGTCTCTCACGTGGGCACCAGCTCATAGCTCCTCACAGCTCCTGTTTCCCTGCCATGTGTCAGTCAGTAGCTGCTCCACACGTGACTGTAGGGGCTTCTTTTCCCTGTGCACCATGGTCTCGGGGCCTCTCTCTGGGAGCCTATGTCTGCTCGCTTTGCAGACCCTTTGCTCAGCATCTGAGTCTTGCATTCTGCTCAGGCCCCTGGCCTTAGTTCTTTACCGATCCTTCAGAGAAGCTTCAGATGATACCACTTCTGTGTTCTGGGTCATGCTCCCAGCCTCCTGCCCATCCTGTGCTCCTGTAACCTTGATTTGCTCCAGAGGCTGCCTCTGCTCCCCCCATTCTTTTCTCCCTACCTGAGGCCTGGAGCCTTGAATTACTTTGTGGAATAGACACCTCCAGTCCCAGCCAGAACCCTGTTCCCCACTGCAGACCAGCACTGGACTGTGAAGTGTGTGAAAAGTTAACCTTTATTGTGTTAAACTACTGAGATTTGAGGGTTATCTGTTACATCAGTTAGCCATTACTGCTAATAATAGAAGCTTATTTCCATCATCCTGTTTTATGCTTTGTTTTTTTTTTTTTTTTGGAGACAGAATCTTGCTCTGGCACCCAGGCTGGAGAGCAGCGGCATGATCTTGGCTCACTGCAAGCTCCACCTCCCGTGTTCAAGTGATTCTCATGCCTCAGCCTCCTGTGTAGCTGGGACTACAGGTACGTGGCACCATGCCCAGCTACTTTTTCTATTTTTAGTAGAGATGAGGTTTAGCCGGGTTGACCATGCTGGTCTTGAACGCCTGGCCTCAAGTGGTTCACCTGCCTCAGCCTCCCAAAGTGCTGGGATTACAGGAATGAACCACCATGCCCGGCTGTGTTTTGTGCTTTTGTTTATTATATTTTCTTGCTTTTTTTTGGGTAATATTTCTTAGTTTTTAAGCTTTCGTTAGTGATTTGCAAGGTCTACATTTTGTTTTAAACTCTACTGGTGGTTATCTTTAGGCGTCTTCAGAAGTACTCCTAGACTTGTATTTTCTCTAATCATCAAATTTAAGAAAAATAATATATTATGCAATTTTACTTCCTCTTATGTTAAGACAGTAAATCTAAAAAAGGTTTTACCTTTCCCTATGCTTTCCCCCCCGCGTTCCCCCCAACCATCAAACCGTTGACAATGTAAGTAATGACTACAGGCCCAAGTTAAGCACAATCTTTCACGGACATCAAAACTATAGGTTTTTTTTCCTAAACACCTCAGTAGGCCAAAAATTATATGTCTCTATTAGCTTCCTGTGGATGCTATAACATATACAACAAACTTGATGGCTTAAAACAACAGAAATTTGGCCAGGTGCAGTGGGCCATGCCTGTAATCTCAGCACTTTGGGAGGCTGAGGCAGGTGGATCACCTGAGGTCAGGAATTTGAGACCAGCCTGACCAACAAGGTGAAACCCCTTCTCCACCAAAAATACAAAAATTAGTTGGGCATGGTGGCAGGTGCCTTTAATCCCAGCTACTCGGGAGGCTGAGGCAGGAGAATCACTTGAACCTGGGAGGTAGAGGTTGCAGTGAGCCGAGATCGTGCCACTGCACTCCAGCCTGGGCAACAGAGTGAGACTCTGTATCAAAACAAAAACAATAACAAAACAGAAATTTATTCTCTCATAGTTCTGGAGGCCAGAAATCTGAAATCAGTATTGCTGTGCTGAAATCAGTCTGTCAGCAGCAGGGCTATGTTCCCTCTGGAAGCTACAGAATAGACTCTATTCCTGCCTCTTCCAACTTCTGATGCTGTTGGCATTTCTTAGCTTATGGCTGTATCACTCTAACCTCTACCTCTGTCTTTGAATCACCTTCTCCTGTACATGTCTTCCTCTTGCAAAGTTGCATGTGGTTGCATCTAGGGCTCACTCAGATAATCCAGGATAACCCCTTCAGTTCGAAATCATTAATTGAATCACATCTGCAGAGACCCTTTATCCAAATAAGGCAATCTTTACAAGTTCTAGGCATTAGAACCTGACATCTTTGGGGGCCACCATTCAGCCTACTACAGTGTTTTTCTAAGTTCCTCAGGAAGCCTATGAGAGCCAATTTTATGTGGCTTTTATGCATATCTGAGAATAATATGTTACTTTTGTAAGTGAATTATATATCCTGGCTGAATCAACAATTCTTGGGACCAATAATACCACTGACTTTGAACTTTAGCATTATGGAAAAAAAGTCTTAGGAGGGTTGTATCAGTTGTGGTGGTTGTTTTTTGTAAATGAATATCTTATATAATGAGGGATGATCCGTGCTTGCTTGTGTGAGTGAGTTTTGCCAAATGCTTGCAGGGACTTTTTATGATCCAGCCTCAGCTCCTGTGACCTTGGTCTGCTCAAGAGGTTGCCTCTGCCTTCCCCACTCCCTTCTACTTCACACAAGGCCCAGAGCCCTAAATTACTTTGTGGAGTAAGCACTCCCACCCCTTGGAATGATTTTATTTTTCATCATGTTGTATCTATTTTCTGCCTGGAAACTCAATGAATCCTTTCACTTTACCGAGGACATTTTAGCCCTGGTCATCCCACTCCCCACCCTTTCCCCAGGAAATAAAATAAAATTATATTTTATTATTCCTTCTGCTCTGTTTCATTGCTTTTGTGCATTTGCGCCGCCTGGACTGGCACTCTCTCTTTCATGTTTGTCTACTTTTCATTTAGAGTCTAGCTTGTCTACTACTTCAGTGCTTTTATTTCTTACAAGGCAAATGCTGGTATTGTGGATTTTAGTTATTACTGTGTGTTTAATTTCTTTGCATTCCTTTCTCACCTTCATCATTCTCTTTCTATCTCAGAATCTCTCCTCCTGCACGTCTTCATCCATCTTCTATCAGTCATCCATATTTCTTATATTTAAATGAGATTATGTCTATACTCATTTAAATTTTCTTCTCTATTATAGTAAAACATTTTTTAAAAAAAATTTTTTGTGTTTCTTTAGGGAAATGGTTCTCTTTTAATGAACGGTATGTTTTAAGTAGCATCACACAAGTTTATTTTTATGTATTTTTTGCTTATTTGTTTACTTATTTTTGGAAAGGGAGAGATCTCTACTGATTCAGTGTGGTCAACCAACAGGGATTGTGCATTTCTTTGGTTGAATAGTTTATTCTCCTCCTAAGAGATGCTAGAATTCATTTTTGGGATCTTAAACTGGCAGTCAAGTTGATGCATTTTGGCCAATTCAACTACTCGGTGTAGCTCAGTTGGATTATCGTGTGAGGATAATTTGAAGTAGTTTGTGTTGCTTTCTCTAGAGGTGTTCCATGAGGAACTGAATGGCCAGAGAGTGCCAACATTCTTAAAGCTACATTTACACCTACCAAACTATCCACATCCTCTCCTTCAAAAAATGTTTACATTCTTTTTGGCTATTCCCCGATTCGCTGAAACCTTAAATCTGATAAAAGAATGCCCCACTGTGTGCGTGCTTCTCTGTTCAGTTCCTTTAAGAGGTCAGCTCTTGCAGTGAACTACATGGACCTTCTCTGTTTAAGGTTCAACTTGCTGTAGTTGCTCAGAAATAAACCCTGTGGAAGCTGCTGAACCTGCGGCCATAATTTCTGGCAAGAGCTGTGAATAAGCTTCACTTCTGGTGCCTTCTGCCTCCTTTGGGCCAGCTGCCCACTTGCTGGCTAGAGGGAAGCAACACTGAGCACAGTGGGGAATTGCTGCCCTGTGACTGATCTGAAATGACAGCAGGGGAATCCAGGTTTCAGGCACAACCAGATGTTTTTCTAGTCCAGCATCCTCCCAGGAAGACAAGCTCCACTGGGCAGGGTCCCGGTTAATCAAAACCATGCCCCCCAACTCTTGCTACATAGTGACCAAAATCCAAAAATAGAGTTTTCAGTTTTCTCTCTATGTTAAGAAGTATTCCTGCAGTTAAAAAACAAGGACGATTAGCCAAATATGAGCTTTATGGGCATTAGGAGCAGAAATCCAAGTGTTCAGAGTAAGGAGTTCTCCACCTTCCATGGGTCCCACATCTCTGCAGGGAAAGCAATCAGCAGAAGACTGCCTCCTCTCCCTTCCTCCTTCCCCCTCCACGAAGCCAGCCACCTATAGCTTCAACTCTAACCACATTGGTGCATAAGAAATGACTCAGTTCTTTTGAATATAACCAGGACCCATCAAACAGTGCTGCTAGGCTCCTCCCTGGCTTCCCAGCCAATTTATCCTCTGCACTGCTGCCAGAGATCTTCCTGAGGTCCTCATATCTCCCCTAGACAATGAGCTCTTCCAGAAGTAGCTGTGTACATTCATATCTTCCTCTCTTTCACATGCTCGGGAGGGCCTCACCTCCACCCTGCATGGAGAGCTCCTACCATTCTTTAAAATGCAGCTGGAAAAGTGCTTCCTCTCTGCAGTTCCCCACCCCCTACTGCCATATAGAACTATGATCTGTCCTCACAGACACTTTTCTATTGTGTTTCGTGCAAACTTCTACTATAGCCTTTCTCACATTATCTTAGAATCTATAGCAGAAACTGTGGGTTGGATTATTTGTGCTTCATTTCCAAATCTCTCATTTGTCTCTACTATTGAGGCTCTAAAAGCAAAGCAAAATTGATTTCCCACTGTTTCTCTGCCAGGCATGGCAAGTTCTGACTAATGAGATGTAGGATGATATCTCTAAAGATTGTGGTTCTTCCCAAATACATAAGCAAGCTTTTGTTAGGAGAGAGCTCTATGCCCTTTCCTCTTCCCTCTTCTTTTAGACTAGAACACAGACACAATGTCTGGAGCTATGGCAGCCAACTAGGTAGCCATGAGGATGAAAGTCTCAGGATGGCAGAGCAAGAAGGAAGGTTATAGCTTCCTGAGGAGCGGTACTAAGTCTGGATGGGACCTTCAGACTCTCATTCCAGGAGAAAAATGAACCCCCATCTGTTGAAGCCAGCTTTAGTCCATTTTTCTGTTTTCATTCGTAACTGATAATTTCTGTCTATAATACTGAGACCTTCAAGGGAAAACGCTGTTTCTTATTTACATTTATACCCCCATGCCTGGCAGAATGCCCAGCACTGAGTAAATGCTCCAGGTTTTTAAATTGAACTGAACGTTGTCACTGTCTTTAAAATGTTCCAACAGCTCCTTATTATATTGAGAAATCTATTCAGAGTTCTCATTTTGGCCTTCAGTGTGTAAAGACTCCTCCTTACCCACACAGCCTTATTTGCCCACATGCATGCAGCTCCAGCCACGTCAAGTGAGTACCCTTTCGTGGACAGATCCTATATTTTCCCCTATGTTCATACCTTTGCTCTCTTACCCCCAGTTAGAAAGATTGCCTCTACAGCCCCAGGCAGAACTCCTCTCTCTCTTCTCTGTGACTGAACTCCATCACTTGGCTTGCACTGATTGCATCTATTTTATCTTGGAGGTACCTGTTTGTTTGACTATTTCCCCACTAGAATGTGAAATCCTGGCAGACAAGGCCTGGCTGTGGTCTGGTCTTTGTGTTTTCAACTGCACAGCATCACACAGTTTCTGGCACAGAGCAGGTATTCAATGCATATTTTGTTAGATGGAACCAGACCACAGCCTGAATGGCAGACTGGAAAGAGCAAAGATTGGCATTCGACAGAACACATTCAGAATCCACATTACTGGGTAATTGTGAGATCTCAAGGAAGGTTATTTATTCTTTCTGGGCCTCGATGATCTCATCTATAAAATAGGGACAGTAATAACTGATTCAGAACCTGGTATGCTGTAGGTATTTGATAAATGTCAGATAAAGGGGCAGCACCAAGAACAAAAGACTTTCCCTACCTTTCCTATCCAATTTTCATCTGAGCTGGCCCACTGATTATTAAAAAAAAGAAAAAAAAGGTCAGGTGTGGTGGCTGTCGCCTGTAATCAGTACTTTGAGAGGCCGAGGTGGGCAGATCACCTGGGGTCAGGAGTTTGAGAACAGCCTGGCCAACATGGCAAAACCCTGTCTGTACTAAAAATAATAATAATAAAAAATTAGCTGGGTGTGGTGGCATGTGCCTGTAGTCCCAGCTACTAGGGAGGCTGAGGCGGAGAACTGCTTGACCCTGGGAGGTGGAGGTTGCAGTGAGATGAGATCGCGCCATTGCACTCCAGCCTGGGTGAAAGAGTGAGACTCTGTCTCAGTAATAATCATAATAATAAAACAAAAACAAACCTCCAGCTCAACATCAGAAGCTGAAAAGAGGTTTCACTCCTATTGGATGAAACTTCTGTGTTCTATGTACTGATGACACAGGCAAGGGTAACAGTGGGGGAGCAGCTCATGGGTCTGCCCTCCTGCTGTCAGCTGCCAGGCCTGGATGGAGCACATTGGCCCATCTGCCCCATTCTTGGCACTTAGGAAGAAGCACCTGCCAGGTGCTGCCGGTATCACCAGGATTCAAGGAAAGGGGCCGCCTTACAGTCCACTCTTGTCACACATATCCAAGCAGGACTCATTTTCCAGCTTGGACCACACCCAGGTGAGCCTGACCGTAGATTCCTGCAGCCAAACACTCTGCCTCTTGGACACTCCTGGGAAGGGATCATGCTTGCCCAGCTTGCTGGAGCAAACCTGGCTACAGATCTCTCTGGTCACCCTCAGTGCTTGATCTGGGCTGAAGCAGGGTAGGGAGATGCACCCGAAAGCCTTCTCCTATCTGTGCCCCCTGGAAATAGCCTCATGTGCTATCTTGCTGTCTTTTCCCACCTAGGACACCTGCTCCCACCTATAGCACAGCATCTACCACCTGAGAGCCTTTAGGGGTGACTTATAGCCTACTGTGCTTAGGTATGTTCCGTTTGGGTAAAATGGAAAACTATCCACCTAGCTCCAGGTAATTATCATCTTAAAGATAAGAGAACTGAGGCACAGAGGGCTTAAAGAGTTCCCTGAGCAACATAGCTAATAAGAGTGGCAGGTAGGCTGGTATCAGAGTCCAGCTCTTAGCTATGACTTGATACTGAATAAATAATAAAGCTCATGGGACATAAAGAATCCAGCTGAATAATCACACCAAATGGCACAAGTGCAAAATGCAGTTGATGCAGGGAAAAACAGACAACATTGTAAAACAAAACATAAATAGTATTCTCAGAGATGCAAGATGATAACATATCGATAAAAACAAAAGAAGGCTCTCAGGAGAAGTATAGAAACAGAAAATGTAGTTTCCTTGAAATAAAAACAAAAGCGAGATTTCCAAAATAAAAAGGGGGTAAAGAACAGAATAATTACCATTGAAAACTGAATTAATGAAAACACAAGATCACTGGCAGAATAAAAACAGGATATAGAACTTTGAAATCACTAGAAGAAAAAGCCAATTAAAGCAGATCAGGTAACAACAGGAAGAGTTAACAGTAAAAAAAAAAGCAATACAGATGCATAACGTATTTTGTTTGAAAGAAAGCATAATACATTTTATGTAAAAGAAATATAGCCCCTTGCACTCGTTTCATCTTCTTAAATGTCCATGGAACATAAATAAAACAAAAAAATTCAAAAAGTAAAAAGGTACAATGCAGTCAAAATAAAAATGATGAAAATCATGCACAATATGTAAGCCACTTAGTAACTAAAACATTTCTTAAATATTATTGGATTTAAGAGAAACCTAAATGAATTATAGGCTAGAAATGAGCCCAGCTGAACACTCTGTATGAAAAAGACAAATTGTCCAAACAAAAAATAGACAAGGAACCAGAAGCTGCAAAGACAATTAAATATCCTATTGCCCATCTAAGCGGTGAAGACTAAAAGTATTGACAGTGTCTAGTGATGATGTGTGGGAAAGCCTGATAGACTTTTGTTGGACTCGTAAATTGCTATAATATTTAGAGGAAAATTTGAGGTCATGTATCAAAATTTGCCTCCTAAGAATATATCCTAAGGAAATAAATGGACAACTGTTCGAAGACTGAGGGATAAGAATGTTTGTTGGAGTGAAAAGCTGAAAAGATTCACTTATTCAATAGGGGAATAGCTAAATAAATTATGGTGGTGCATATAACAGAATTCTCTGTACCTGGCGGGGTGTGGTGGCTCATGCTTGTAATCCCAGCACTTTGGGAGGCCAAGGCAGGTGGATCACCTGAGGTCGGGAGTTTGAGACCAGTCTGACCAACAAGGAGAAACCCCATTTCTACTAGAAATACAAAATTAGCCAGGCCTGGTGGTGCATGCCTGTAATCCCAGCTACTTGGGAGGCTAAGGCAGGAGAATCTCTTGAACCCGGGAGGTGGAGGTTGCAGTGAGCTGAGATCGTGCCATTGCACTCCAGCCTGGGCAACAAGAGTGAAAATTCCGTCTCAAAAAAAAAATTCTCTATATCCATCAAACAGGATGAGGTAGAGCTATACATATTGGCATGATGAGATGATGATATATGATTAAGTGGTAAAACAAAAAACAAGTTACTGAACCATGCATGGAGATGAACTTGGTGTAGCAACATGTGTATTACATTTGCTTTATGGACATATTGGCACACAAAATATCAAAAAGAATAAGTAGAGCAAACAGACATTAATAGTTATTTTATGTGGGGTGTGAGGAGGGGTAAGATTACAGAGTAAGACTGTGGAAACATTTCATTTCTAGTTATAAATTTCTTTGTTTGCATTTTGAATTTTTTGAAAAAATGATTATCTGGCTGGGTGCAGTGGCTCACACCTGTAATCTCAGCACTCTGGGAGGCCGAGGCAGGAGAATCACTTGAGGCCAGGAGCCTGGCCAACATGGTGAAATCTCGTCTCTACAAAAATTAGCCAGGCGTGATGGTGCTTGCCTGTAATCCCAGCTACTTGTGAGGCTGAGGCATGAGGATTGCTTGAACCTGGGAGGCGGGAGTTGCAGTGAGCTGAGATAGTGCCATTGCACTCCTAGCCTGGGCGATAGAACAAGACTGTCTCAAAAAAAAAAAAAAAAAAGTACCTAATTTGTATATAGAAAAATTCTATAAAGATATTTCCAATTAAGATAATAACTAAATAAGGACTCAAACACAAAAGAGCTTTTTGTGTTTGTCTAGAGTGTGAGTTATCTTAACTTTGCTGCTGGTTATTCAAGCTGGGTGTGTGTGTGTTGGGGTTGAGGAAGAGGGAAGGAGAGGAGAGAGTGAGAGGCAGGGAATAAGAGGGAGAGAAGGAGAGGGAAAGAAGGAGGGAAGGGAAGAGAAAGCAAGAGGAGCGAGTGAGTACATGCATACGTACAGCTGTATGTGTGCACGCTATGCACACTGGCTGGGATGGCAGGCTGGGTGGGGGAATGAAGAAGGGACGGTGTCTTGCCACTCTATCTCCATCTTTCTGCAGCTCTCAATGCAACTGGGAAGACGTCTTCTCACTTTGCATTAGCTCCTTTGAGGTTGCTGTGGCTTCACAGACTGAGGACTGATGTTATCTTTACTTCCTTCTGGTATTTCCCATTTTGGGATCCTCACATACATACTCAGCATGCCCCCCAAGGACTTCATATTTCTTGCTATGTTACTCTGGAGAGGACGTTTCCTGTATTTGTTTTGATCTTCTCTTCCTGAGGGCTAGGAAAGGAATCTCCTGTCTACCCTCCACCTCCACAGCCATCATTCTCATCAGTGAAAATGGTCCTCACTACTGCCCCGAAATCCATTCATCAATTTCTTGTACTTTCCTTGTGTCAGCCACACCTAGATCTGCTCTGCTATCCTTGAAACTCAGAAAATTAGTGCTGTGCCTTTTAGGTACATTACGGTTGCTATGTCATGGATGAGCATATCCCTGTGTGCTGAAGCACTTTGAAATGAAGTATCATGTTGACAATGTACTTTCTAGTGACTCAGGAAAAAAGAAAACAAAAGGATGGAAAGAGAAGAACAAAGACAGCACATATGCATACATGGCAAAATAGTAACACCATTTGAGTGTAGGTGGTAGGTACGCAGGTATATGGTGTACTGTTGTGTCAAACATTGGTTGAGAAAAGTTGGTGTGATCACTTGAATGTCCCCTAAATTTTTCCTTCTTCTCCATCTCCACTGCCACTGCCTGGCTTCTGGCCTTCTTGCTCCCAGCCACATTCTGGAGACAGCCGCCTTCTCGGCTCACCAGCTCACCCTGTCCCCCTCCACCCATTCTCCGCAAAACCGCCAGGAGCTGTCCAAACGCAGCATCACAGCCCGAAGGCCCTCTGTGCTCCCCGGAGCCTCCACCACCAACTTCATCTCCCATGAATGTTGCCACCCACCAAATTGCAGGTGATCATCCAGCTGCGGGAACATTTCCAGCTCCTTGAGGCTGACCACACTGCTTCACTTTCTGTGCCTAGAAGCCCATTCCCCTCCCACTCACCTTCCTCCCTGGCTATCTGGCAACCTCCTCTCCCTCCTTCAGGACTCAGTTCTAGGAGTACCTTTTCCAGGATAACTTCTCCCATCTCCTCCTGTCTTGCTCTTTCATTCCCCTTCCTCCTTGTACCACCACTTTGTTCTGGACAGACATGTGTGTCTGCTCTTTGTGAACCACGGTCTCATCTCTTTCATTTATATAATGCCAGCACATCTGGCACAGGCACAGCCAGGTAGTAAACAAACAGAAATTTGTGAATATGATGGGATGAATGAATCAATAAATGATGCTCCAAGTTAAGAAAGTGAGAAAACCTCTTGATTTGCACATGTGTATACTAAAGCGAAATAGGCATTATGCTCTTGATCCACTACTGTTCATTCACTAGTCACTAAGGAACTATCATAGATTCACTAGGCATATAGCTACCTTTATACTTGAGTCTTGCTTCATTCATTCTTTCATTCATCAAACACTTGACACTTGTTGTCGGGGGTCGGCGGGGAGGGAACTGTGCTAAGAGCTGGGAGACTTGCAAAGATGAATCAGGCAGAGACCACAGCTCCAGGAGGGGAGGTAAGGCATGAGCATAAATAAAGGAGAAAAGTGGTCACTGTCTTCAGGAAAACATAGGCACCAGGCAACGGGAGTTCAGAAGAGGGGAAGGGACTCCTAGGAGCCCCGCAAGAGAGGGGGTGAGGGATGACTTCCTGGGTGAGCTGACATTTGCACTTGACTTTGAAGGATGGGGAATTTCACATGTAAGCTTTTGGAGGGAGGAAGGTGTTCCAGAGGAAGGGCAGAGTAGAAACAACGGCGCTGAGCTAGGCTATGTACAGGGGTTACCAGTAATTTTGCTTTGCCAGAATGTCATTGAAGAGAAGTGATGGAAAATAAGGTTGGGGAGGGAGGTTGAAGTCACTGCAGTCTCAAAGACCAGAATAAAATGTTTAGTTTTTATTCTGTGAGCGTCGGGTAGCCATGGAAGGTTTCTAATCAGAGGGTGAACAGATCAGGTGTGCTTCTAGAAGGTTATCCTGGCAGTGCTGTCCAGGATGAATGTGTATATTTAACTTGTCCCCCTAATAATGCAAACTCCTTAAGTGCACTGCTGACCTTATTGTGCTCAGAGTTTAGCTAAAAAATTTGCACACAGTAAAGACTTAATACATTTCTTTAACATTAATGGAACTGTGCACATCAGTGAATATCTATATCTCTCACAGCAACACACCCATTCAGCCAGTTATCCTTAACTGAAAACTCTCACATGCAGGAATCTTCTTCTAGCCACACTTCTGTTCCTTTTCTTGGCTCCTCACTATTCCAAATCTTTAGCACTTACTTCCTGGATCATTGTAACAGGCTCCTGATGCTGCCTTCCCATGAGCTCTCTACACTCCAAATAACCCTGGTGGACTGACCCTGCTCAAGAACCTTACATGGCTCCCTCTTAGTTACTGGCATTTAAGATGCTCCACAACCAGGCCATACTTTAACCCTATCTATCTCCCATTCTTTATCCACGTGTTTCCCCTACTCCAGCCAGACTGTTTCCTCCCCAATTCCCTTGTTCTATCCTCCTTTCATACCTCTGCTCATATTGCTACCCCAGCCTGCTCTTTTCCTCCCAACTCACCTGAACCAAAGCTCTGTTTTGCCAGCAGTGCAATAGTGTGAAGATTCAGGAAGACCTGGCTTCAGATCTCAGTTTTTTATTCCTTGTGCAAACTTAGAAATGCTATGCCTCCTCTTGGAATCTGAGTTTTCTCATCTATAAGATGAGAATTATAATAATGTCTATTTGTTATTAGGGCTTATTATTATTATCAGTAGGGCTATTTTGGGGAGTTAATAAGGCAGGCTGTGTGCTCAATAAATGGTGATGATTCTTCCTCCTCTGACTCCTTGAAATTCCAATAAGGAATTCCTGTTAGGTGCTTATATGGGAAGGAAGTTACATTTTGATGGCATACCTATTTTGAAGGAAGTTATCTTTTGAAGGAGTACATACCACCACTGGGCTTTTGCTATTTACTTCCTCCACAACCCTAAAATACAAGCATTTCTGTCCTAATTTTAAAGATGAGGAAATAGCCTGAGAAAGGGAAGCAATCTGTCAGGGGCCATACAGCTAAAGCTGAGTTAGTGCTTGCTAACTGTCAGAAATAACCACAGCAACTGTTATTAAATATTCACTATGTTCCAAGTACTATACTGAGCATATTACATGCAATATCTCATCCAAGTGCTTTATCCTGAGATCCATACTCTACAGAAGAAGATAGTGAGATGCAGAGAGGGTAAGGGACTTTCCCCAGGTCATGCAAGCAGTACATGGAAGGGCTGGATTCAAATGGGGGTCTGTATGCCTTCAATCCCACGCCCTCAGCTACTCTGCTGTAACTGTGCTATCTGGGCCAGTGAGGTGTATGGACTTGGCATGAACCCCTGAGAGGCTGAGACTGACCTTTCCAGATTTTCTAAGGCATCTAGCATAGAAACCACCCTTGATCACAAGGTTCTCCAGGTGAGGCAGGTGGGCCAGGCATTAGCTGGATAGCCTGGTGATGATGCCAATGATGGCTCCCCTGAAACACTGGTGATGGTTGCTTTGCCAGCCCTGACACTTACCCAATGGTGCAGCCAGCCTCTGCTTCGATGGTCCAGATGCAGTTGAGATTGTGTTCATAGGGAGCTGGATACCCGGGAGACAGCACCTGTCCCGACACCTCTCCTTTCACTGTCCCTCCACACTCGGCTGAAAGAAATCCCAAAAGAATGAGCTTCATGGGGTGGCTTGAGCTGCTCGCAGTCACTCAGCGGCTCCTTTTGCCTGTGTGCTCCTGAATCCCTCTCACTCATTCCAAGTGATTGAACACAGCATATTAAAAGGTTCCTGGATGAGATTTATATCCAGAACCTATAAAGAACCCCTAAAATCAACAATAAAGACAACCCAATTTTAAAGAGGCAAAGGATTTGAATAAACATTTCTACAGAGAAGATATATAAATAGCCAATACACACATGAAAAGATGTTTAGTACTGTTAGTCATTAGGGAAATACAAATCAAACCCACAATGGGATATCATTTCACACCCACTAGGATGTCTATAGTCAAAAAGACCATACTAGCATAGGTGGGGATGTGGAGAAACTGCAACTCTCATAGTTACTGATGGAAATGGAAAATGATGCAGCTGCTTTCAAAAACAATTTGGTGGTCCCTCAAAATGTTAAACCTAGTTACCATATGACCTAGCAATTCTGCTCTTAGGCATATACCCAAGATAAATGAAAACATGTCCGCATAAAAACTTGAACATGAATGTTCATAGCAACATTATTCACAGTTATCAAAAAGTGGAAACAACCCAAATGTCTATCAACCGATGAAATGAATGAACGACATGTGGCATAACCACACAATGGAATAATATTCAACCATAAAAAGGAATCAAGGCTTGATACATGCTAAAATATAGATGAACTCTGGAAACATTAGTTAAGTGAAAGAAGCCAGACACCTTGTGTGATTCCACTTATACGAGATACCTAGAATAGGCCAATCTTAGAGACAGAAGGTACATTAGTGGTTGCCAGGGCCTGGGGGAGGGGACAATGGGGAGTGGCTGCTAATGGGCATGAGTTTTCTTTCGTGGGGGACAAAATGTTCCAAAATTAGATTGTGGTGATGGCTGTAAAACCCTGTGAGTATACTACTCACATAGTTAGGCTTTGTGTCCCCGTCCAAATCTCATCTTGAATTGTAATCCCCAGGTGTTGAGGGAGGAACCTGGTGGGAGGTGATTGGACCATGGGGGCAGTTTCCCTCATGCTGTTCTCACAATAGTGAGTGAGCTCTCATGAGATCTGATGGTTTTATAAGTGTTTGGCAAGTTCCTCCTCCTCTCACTCTTCTCTCTCCTGCTGCCTTGTGAAGAAGGTGCCTGCTTCCCCTTCCACCATGATTGTATGTTTCCTGAGGCCTCCCCAGCCATGCGGAACTGTGAGTCAATTAAACCTCTTTACAAATTACCTAGTCACAGATAGTATGTTTATAGCAGTGTGAGAACAGACTAATACAACCACAAACAACTGTATTGTATGCTGGTAAACAAAAGCAGTCCCTGGGTGTAGGGCTGATTGCCTATCCTGTGACCAATCTCCTCAAAGGCTCCTAGGGAGGAACATGCAAGTACTTGAACCTGCTTCTTGATAGCAACAGGACCTCTGCTAGCTGCCAGGGGAACTGAGATCAACAAGAGACTGCCTTCCTCTGGAAGAGTTTACTGTCTAGTAGAGAAGGCAGCCACAGTGTGTGCTGTGTGTCCTAACAGCAAGTAGCAGCGGAAGGAGAAGCAGAGTTGACCAGGTCAGTTGGGTGGGAAGGG
Source organism: Cacajao melanocephalus (assembly GCA_963573385.1). NCBI lineage: Eukaryota > Metazoa > Chordata > Mammalia > Primates > Pitheciidae > Cacajao > Cacajao melanocephalus. The sequence goes on along the minus strand of CAUYLG010000393.1, from coordinate 87,979 downwards.
TGGGATGGGAAGGAGGGCACTGCAAAGAGAGAGAGAAGACTAAGTGCAAAGTTCCTGGAGGTGAGGAACATTATGACAGGCTGGAGGCCAGGGCATGAGACAGGGAGACAGGGGAAATGGGACTGGAAAGGTGGGAAAACATCTCAGGTTGAAGGACCTTGGAGACCAGGCTGTCATATATTTACTGTACCAGGAAATAATTGCAGTGTTTATACACGTGAGTTAATTGACTGTGTGGCACATTAATGAACTTTGCATTTTAGAAGGAGTCACTGTGGTAGCAGTATGAGTACAGCAGGGGTGAAACTGGAGGCAGGGAGGCAAGTGAAGAGGTCTACGTTCCCCATCGGAGCAGTCACTGAAGTCAGAAGCTGGGGGTTCCTCCTGGCCTTCTCCTCCTTCCTCCCTGATATCTAATCTGCCTCGGAGACCCAGTCGCTAAACCTGTATGATATTATTCATGTTTGACTCGACTCTGCCCACACTGCTGGAGTCTTGGCTCAGGCCCTCACCATCTCTAGGCTGGCACAGTTGTCAACCCTCTAGGCAATGCCATCAACAGATCTTTATTCGTTGATGTAAACAAGTCACTGTTTGCATTCATTCCTGGAATGAAGTCTAAACTTTTCAGTAGAGCCCACTGAGCCCACCAGAGTGGCTCCCTTTGGCTTCCCTGAGCACTTTGGTCCAGCCTGATGAAGTCCACAAGCTCTATTTGGATGGACAACCTGAATAAACATCCTCCCTATGACACCTTTTGTGACACACCCTCCCTCCCCAGGTAGAACTGACATTGCCCTCCTTTGTGTCTCCATTACGATGTGGATAGATTTTTACTGTAGCATGTGTAACATGCTATTTAAGTCATGTCTATTTCCTCCACAAGACTATGAGCTCCTTGGCAACAGGGACCTTGTCTTTTATTTGTACATCAAATACCTAGTATACTGTTTGGCACATTATAGATGCTTAATGCGTATTGAATTAATGGATAGCTGGACAATCAAATGAATGGAAGCAGATTATTGCTTTCTATGCAAATTACTATAAGCATCTGAATCAAGGGAGAATGAGTAAAAATGAAGGGGAGGATATTTAATGCAGAGTTATTTAGGAAAAGGAATAGTTGATTAGGCAAGATGCTAGAAATAGAGGAAGAAGGGATCAAGGTCACAGATGGAAGACTGACCCCTACCTGTTGCTATAAAGGGCCCATCAAACATCTCGTGGACCCCTTAGTTTCACACAGGACCACTAAGGAAGGGTTGCAGGAGAGGCCCTCTATTAGACCCTTTGTTGAAGCTTCATGGCGAGCCCTCTCTCCAAGGTGCTATTGGGGTGGGAGGTGCCAACCTGACTGAAAGGTGCCAGGATGAATGGGCCCATGGCAGGGAGTAGGGTGCTGGTGAGAGGTTGAACCACAATTGTGGGGAGGAGGCTTGATTGGTTCCACAAATAGAGGAAGTAGCTAGAAAGGTGGTAGGGCATTATCCATGACCTTGGTTAGAGCTTCCTTCCATATTCCAAATAGAAAAGTACCTCCTGCATCCTGGGAAGTGAGTGTTTGGAGGCAGCAGCACTGCGAGCATGTCATCATGGACAACTAGATACTTTACCTAGGGCCTGGCAGCTGGGCAGAAGGGGGCTGAGTGGGCCAGCATGCAGCAGATTCAACAACATTGAGAACATACAACTCTACTTTTTCTGGTCTTCTTCCTTCTTCCCACCCTAGAACCTTGGCTGCTTTATTTGGGTTGCAGAGTCCACTCACCAACGAACAAAACATTTGGATGTTTTAAGCTATGGCAGTCACTTGTAGACCATGAAGAAGTCAACCACAACATGACAGATACAAAAACACACACACACAATCTCAAATACACTGCCTCGTTCCCCTAGCAGGCTAAAGGCAGTCTCAATGGGGAAGGCCTCCAAGGTTCTAGTATAATTCTAAGTTTAAATGCTCTTACACTGCTTGAGTGAATCCAATAAGTCCAGTCCAACTGGCATATTTGGTATTCAAAGTAATCTTACAGTGAATCCTTTCTGCAAAGAAAATAATTATCCTGTAATGTGAGTCATCATCCCTCCTTTTCATTTTGCGTGCTCTGGCTTGCTTGTCTATAGCATTATACTGTTGTGCGTTTATGCAAGCATCTCCCTTCCTGGCCTGAGAACTGCTCTTCTCTGTATTCCTAGTGCCTAGCATAGGGTCCGGCACCTGAATGAGGGGAGATATAAAAAGAGCGATGGAGGGTGAAAGGGAAGACGTTCCTGAAGACCAGGTCAATGACAAAGGGAGAGGAAGACCCTAGAGGCTCCGTCAAGGCTACTGCTTTGGTCTATTCACTTGCAGGCGGTCCACTTAGACCCTCTGTTGTGTAACAGTGTTAAAGATCCTGTGAAAGTGTAGTCATCTAGGGGGAAAGAAGCAACTGTGGCCATTAACACTTCCCACCATGCCGGTTCACACTTTCACCCTTACACCTGCTCAGTCTAGAATGTCCACCTCCCCTCCTCTCCCTCCTGTTGGTGAATTCTAACCCATTCTTCCAAGTCTCAATTGAAATATCACCTCCCATGCAAAGCATTCTCATATCCTCCCAGTGTTTAGCACTTAACTCTTTCTATAGTGCTTCTCTTATATTATACTTACCTGTTTATGTATCCATTCTTCATGCTAGAGTACGGGCCCCCACAAGGGCAGTGAACAGGTTTTATTCTTATTTCTCTGCCTCCACAAATACCCAGACATACGTGTACACCAATTCTGGCATGTGGGGCTTAGGTAGGCATGTATATGTTTTTCCAGTGGATGTTTTGTTCTTACAAGATTAGCCAGTGCTGGCACAGACACGTTGAGGTTGTGGGACACGGGGAAGTGGGTGGAGAGATAGAAAGGTCTGGTTTTGGCAAGGTAGGTGGCAGGACGAAGCAGTATGGGGGAATTCACATTAGCAGGGAGATGGGTGGTGAGAGATGAAAAGGCCAGACAAACAGAATGACCAGCTTTGCCTATTTTGCACTGCTGCCTCAGACCACTGTTTCTTGTCTTGTGACACATGTGTAAAGATTCCAGAGAATCTCTGATGATATTCTGGAAGAACCACAGATTTAAGAAGGTGCCAGCTCATTATTGCATTCTTTATCAGTGAGAGCAGTGCTAGTTTTTTATCTTACTCTTTCTTTTGACATTCCACCAGAAAAGGGAGCATGAGCCCCATTTTACCTACAGGGAAACTGAGACCCAGAGCGGGTGGGAGACTCATTTGAGTCTTGGTGTTACAATAATAGCTGGAACTCAGGCAAAAGCCCCATCTCTCCCTTTCTAATGGACTCTGCTGGACTCTCGCACCTCGTCGCTATCACCTGCGTTACAATTTTGAGGGCATGACTTGGCTGTGGTCCCACTTGCTCAACGTGCAACAAAGGCAAGCCACCCGCCTGACTGCACTGCTGCGTGGGTGTAATGAGGTGTGAAAGTGAGGAAGTGGAGAAGGGGTGCAGGCGAGCCATGATGCCTGTTAACAAGAGGATTCAGTCCAAGTAGATGGCCCCCAGCCCTGGAGCATGGCGTCTAACTGGAATGAGCCCAGGGCTAGAGCTTGGTATTATGGGAGACCCAAGGGTTCCCTGCAGAGGAAGAGGCCTCCTACCGACACAGGTGGGCAGAGGCCGGTCCCAGGTCCTGCGCTCTCCACTTAGACACAGCAGCTCCTCACTACCCCGCAGGCTGTATCCAGGGTCACAGCTGAAGGACACAGAGCTTCCTGCAAAATGACCTTCATCATGAACCTTGTAGCCAAACTTGGGGGTTCCTGGGTCCTCACATTTGATGAGTTCAAAACCTGGTGAGGAGAGAAGAGGTAGAGTGAGTAAGACCTATCGCGGCAGAAACCATGCTTCCTCCCTTCCCTTGAAGTCCACGTCCTCAAGGAAGCTGTCTTAGCCACAGCCCCTGGGTTCTGATGGATACACCAGTCAGGATTTCCTCATTTCTATGCTCAGTTGAGGGGATATTAAGTGGCATTCGTTTCTCTGTTGCTATATGTAAATGATTTCAGCTTTTAATAGTTTTCAGGCCTAAGGTCTGCATTTTCTATTTCTTTTGTTTGACCCCATAGCATTTTTGCTAGCAGGAGTGTTCTTTTCATTTTGCTCACTGAGACATTCTGATAAGATGGGGTAATATGGAGAAGTTACCTTAAATGTATGTTTGAAAGCTTTGTTATGACCTACTTAAACATACGCTGTTGAAACAGGCTGGAAAAGGAAACAGACTTACGCAGAGCTCCCACTCTGTGGTGCTATACATGTGTTCTCTCTTATTTGTTAGTCACAGGAGTCTTACAGGTGGGTATAATTATCTGCATTTTACAACTGAGAGCATTGATTTGGTAAGGTTAAATAAACTCTTCCAAACTTACACAATTTTCACTTGATAGAAATAGAATTCAAAGGTGTCTCTAATCCTCTTCCACTGAACCTCCTGCTGTAACAGGCAAGGATCCTCTGCCAGGCAGTCTCGAGCCCAGGCAAGGAGAAGCTTGAGTATACTCTGTGGATTATCTTCCCCAATAGCTATCTTTAATAGAGATGCAGTTCACATACCTTACATTCTCTCATCTAACATGTACAATCCAATGTCTTTTAGTAGATTCACAGAGTTGTGCAGCTATTGCCATAATCAGCTCTAGAACATTTTTATCACCTCAAAAAGAAATTCCATACACATTTTCCCCCAACTCCCTCAGCCCTAGGCAACTGCCATTTACTTTCTGGGTCTATGGATTTGCCTATTCTGGACAGCTCATATGAAGGGACTCAAAAAATATGTGGCCTTTGCGACTGGATTCTTTCACTTAGCGCAGTCTTTTCAAGGGTCATCCACATTGAAGCATGTAACAGCACTTCACTCCTGTTTTTTTTCTTGAGATTGAGTCTTGCTCTGTTGCCCAGGCTAGAGTGCACTTGCACGATCTCAGCTCACTGCAACCTCCACCTTCCAGGTTCAAGTGAGTCTCCTGCCTCAGCCTCCTGAGTAGCTGGGATTACAGGCACCTGTCACTGTGCCTGGCTAATTTTTATATTTTTAGTAGAGCTGGGGTTTCACCATCTTGGCCAGGCTGGTCTCGAACTCCTGACCTCATGATCCACCTGCCTCAGCCTCCCAAAGTGCTGGGATTACAGGTGTGAGCCACCGCACCTGGCCACTTCACTCCTTTTTATGGCCAAATGCTATTCCACTGTATGAACATATCACATTTTGTTTACTTATGCATCTACTGATGGATACACATTGGATTTTAAAACAATCTTAAGAGCACATTCTTTGTATCTCATGGGTAAGCAGAAGCTCAAATAAATGAATAAAATGGGAAAGCCTGATTTCATTGTCCACACAGATTCAAGAAAGACTTACTGGAAAAGTGCAGTTCAAAGCCCTTGCTGGTATTTTCAGCATCAGTGATGAAATCAAGCCACAGACTGCTGGATGTGCTGTTCAAAGTCACCCCCATCATCTCAGAATGGCTGAATACTCCCAGCAAACGGGCGGAGTTGTTGTTGCCGTCATAAACCTGGACGCAGGAGAGACCCCCAACCCAATGTTGTCAGCATGGCCTTATGTTGAACAAACACCTTCTTATTCCACAACCCACACCCCGGAGTTTAGCACTGGTAACAACTAATAGAGGCACAACTATCAGATGCAAGGAAGATGGCAGAGGGAAGCTACCAACTGAGCAAGTTATCTTGTTTTCCCTTCATGTCAGTTCTATGCTCAGCCCACCTTTAGTGTGAATCTAGTCTTTGGGAACTGGTTGCTATTCTAACCTTTCCAGTGGAGATCTGCTCTTGTTCCTTCAACCCCCATATAACAGCAGCTTACTCTTTAGCAACCTTGGGTTGGCCAGGTTTGGGTTGTCTGCTTCTCAACCATCTGTTTCTTCAGAGAGACAGGCTGAAAGCATTCATCTTTACATTGCTAAACCTTCAAATACGGCCATCCTCTCACCTGATCCCATTCCCTGTGGCAGTAGCCTGTCTTGACCACTCTGCTGGAGGTCATCCCTGGGATCCAGAGGGGATATAGTTCAAATGACCATGGTGATTTTTCGTTCCCCAAGCTCAGCCTCTGCTCCTTTCCTCCTAAAATGAGGGCTCCAGCTAGGACCTGCTGGGCTTGCCAAGGGTGGAATCGTACAGGCATCTGGCTTCCCTTGTTCCCATCTGTCCCCTGAACTTCTGAGCACCAGCAAAGACAACAATCATCAGAATAATGAAGTGGCTCCCCAGGTTTTGAGGTTGCTGCTCCTTTCCAGATAGTTGTACAAATAACAACAGAAGTTGTGATCGAGTGAAAGACCCCCTGGTGCTTTCGTAAATACCAAAGATGGGATCTATGAGTAGGTGATGAATGTTTGTGCATGGCACACAATGTGATGCCAGCTGCCAGCAAATTGAAACAATATTTCCATTGTACTATTTACGAAGCAAAGCTTTCTAAAAGAAGCCATCCTTCAAGCTAACAGTGTTGTATATTACAGAGATGTGTTTAGGCTCCTGGGAGCCTGAAGTCTGTTTCCAGATTCTTGTTAATTGCTATATATCACTGAGAGACTGAGTGAATTCCAGGGTTCCAACACACCTCAAGATAATACAAGTTCAAAGAGTTTAGCCTAATTTGTTATAAAAATATTTTTACCTACTGAAACACATATGGAAATCAATGGATCAAGGCATTTATCGTCAATAGAATAAGAATCATCAATTGCAATGAGAAATAATAATCACCAGGTGCAGTAAGAAAGACAATCAGACACGATGTGTTTCTTTAATAAAAGATATACCACCACCCACGGAGTTATCTTGCCAAAAATTTCAGACCTGATCAGATCAAGCCACTGGATCCAATTTGCAACTTACAGGCAATAAATACCGAGGACAGAGGAACACACAAAATGATACCCTGTGAGGGCATTCAGCAAAATCCGGAGTGGAAAAGTCCACTGAACAAATGCTTTGATTTTCTCAACAAATAAGTTACAAAGAGGAAAAGAAGAGATGGAAGGAGAAACCTACAGATTAAAAAACACATGAGACAATGAATCTAATGTGTAGACCTTATTGAATCCTGATTCAAATAAACTATAAATTTAAAAAATATTATGACATCTATGAGATAATTGTAAATTTAAACATTTACTGGATATATGAATTATTAAGAAATTATGGTTTATTAATACAAGTATGATTGGAACAGGATACTTTCCTTAATTTCCAAGCGTAATTCATCCTAATTCATTAAGAACAAAAATGTTATTTGCATCATTACAATAAAATATTAATTGCAGAAGAACTTATAAAACAGATATGTGCAAATAACCTTCAGGACTTACAACAGGTTGGTGAGTATCTTTCTAGGCTTTGTTCTATGCCTTTATTTCCTTGTATAAATTTATTTAAAATACTTTTTATAACAATAAGATCAAATTATAGATACTATAGGGGCAACCTGCTCTTTCACTTAATATAATGTGTATATTTTTAAAGTCATTAAATAATGGCATTTAAATGGCTGCAGGAATTTCTATAATAAAAGTTAACCCAATCTGCAATATAATTATTTACATATCAGTGTCCACAATATGTGCTCTGGCACATAAGGCTCACTCAGTAAATGTATGATAAATAAACCAATATTTTCCTCTGGAAATTCCGTCTGGAATTTATTTTGGGACATGATATACAATTCTACCTTAACTCCCTGATAGATTAGCCATCTAGCTAAACTCTGTAAATATTCCACACACTACCAATTTTAAACCCATCTTTGTCACATATATAATTAACATATAATTATATAAATTTGGTTTTGTTTCTCAACTTTCTATTCTATTGCATTTGTCTATTTATTCCCATGCATGACCCACACTGTTTTAGTTACCACAGCTTTACAATATATTTAGATAATTAGTAGGAAAAGTCCTAACTTGTCTTCTTTTAACTTAAAAAAAATTCTCCCAGATGTATTCTACTAAACTCAGGAAGAATTTTCCTGAATTAAAAATAATAAAACAAAAACCCCCAAAACAAAACAAAACTTGTGTAATTCTGAGCTACATTAAATGCATGGATGGATTTGAGAAAAATGCGTCTGCGTGATACTGAGTCTTCCAATCCATATACATGGTGCCTGGCTCAATTTAATCAAGTTGTCTTTCATGTCTCTCACTAACATTCTGTACTTATTCCTGGGTATTTTTATATTTTTGATTGCTATTGGGAACTGGGCCTTTGTATACATTATTTCCTAACAGGATATTGCCTGATGGTCCAATTCATCATTATGTGCAGGTGATGGAAATGTCTTCCCGAGAAATCCAAGGGAATCTATGCACGTCCATTACATCCAATAAAGTAGGTCAGCAAGATGGCTGGTTTCAAAATGAATATGCTAAACAGAAAGCTTTCATATACACATATACACAATTACAAACAATGTAAACATAATTTCTATGAATATTCCTGCATGTCTGCTTGCACACGTGTGCTTGAGTTTCTCTCGGGCATACATCTAGCATGGAAGAGCTGGTTGCAGGGATGGCACATCTTCAATTTGGTTAGATATTACTAGATTGCTCTTTGAAAAGGAATACCAATTTGCTCTCTCACCAGCAACGTCTGACAGCTTTCATTGCTTTATATCCTTGCTGATACTCAGTATTTTCGGGTATCATGATGTTTTCTAATTTGATGGGTGTAAAGTGGTATCTCATTTTAATATGTAAATCCTTGATCGCCATTGAAATTGAGCATCTTTTTATATGCTTATCAACAGTTCTTACTTCCTTTTCTGTGAATTGCCTGCCTGTTCATACCCTCTGTTCATCCAAGAGCATGAAATCTCCCTGCGTTTATTTCAGTTACATCAATATCAGAATAAAGTTTTATCATTCTCTCAGTTAAGATTATGCACATTTTGGAAGGCTTATTTCTAGGTGTCTTATAGTTTTTGTTTCTATTATAAATGAGACTTTCCCTCCTGATTACAAGTTTTATTTGGTTTTAGAAACACCAGAAGCTTTGTGAATTTTCTTATTCATTTTGAGCTTATTAGTTGATTATTTTGTAGTTTTGAGACTAAGATACAGTTTTCTGCATTCCTTTCTAATTTTTATAGTTCCTTTTCTTCTTTTTCTGGTTTAAATGTAATGGCTTGGCTCTTCAGTACAATGCTGAATTCTATTGGTGATAGTAGAACTATTGATCTTGTTGTTGCCTTTACTGGAAATCTTTAGGAAGTTTTGCCATTAACTATAATGTTTGCTGTAGGCATTTGATAGAAATGTTTTTATCAAGTTAAGAAAGTTCTATTTGTAGTTTTATGAGATATTTTTAAAAATCATGAGTGGGTATTGAATTTAATCACATGATGTTTTGGGGTGTATTAGTAGGATAATGTCTTTTTCTTTGCTAATGTGTTTATAGGATATTAGGTTAAACCATGAAATTGTCAATATTTTAACAGTTTTGACCTACAAAAGTAGCAATTTCATATGGCTTGTCTAACAAATAACATTATAAGTGTTTCTAATTTTGACACATCCTCACATTCCTGGAATCAAACTTACTTGGTCATCTTTGTTTTAATACACAGTCAAATTCAATCTGATTTATACTCAAAATTTTTAGATCTATGATCATAAGTGAGACTGCCCTAATAGTTTCTGATGTCTGTTCTTTAAAAAATTTTTATTTTAAATTATGAATTGATAAATTATAGCTGCATACATTTATGGGGTAGAAGGTAATGTTATGATTTAAAAATACAATGGGGAATTAGTAAATCAAGCTAACATAATCATCACCTCAAATACTTACCTTTTTTGTGGCGAGAACATTTGAAATGTACTCTTTTAGTGATTTTGAAATGTATGATACATTATTATTTGCCGTATTCACTGTGATGTCATTATATCTCAAAGAAAAAAAACCCTTAATTCTTCTGTCTAATTGATGCTTTGTATACTTTGACCATTATCTCCCCATTCCCTCAATCCCCTGGTGGCCATAATCTTACTCTTTGATCCCAAAGTTTCTACTTGCCTCATTAAAAAAAAAACGAGCAGAGAGATGGATCTTTATTTTTCTCTCTTCTGAACCAATTTATTGCAAAGATTAATTGCTTCTTGAAGTTTTGGTAAAGCTTACCTGTAAAACAGTTAAGGCCTGGGGCTTTTGAGAGAGAATACGGGGGAATTACAATTTTTAATGTTATTGTTTTTCAGATTTTTTTCATATTAGTTCTTTTTATTTATAAAAATTTCTGTTTCATTTGAGCTTTCAGATTTCTTGGCTTACAGTTGTTCCTGAACAGTTTCCTTCTTTTTTTTTTTTTTTCAAAAAGGGTCTCACTGTTGCTCAGGCTGGAGTGCAGTGGCACGATGCCTAAATATTTTTTTATTTCCATAATCTCTCCTATATCTTTGATTATGTGCCTTTTCAATACCTAATATTATATACTTGTGTCTTCTTTATTCTTTGATCAGTTCTGACAGTTTTGTCTATTTTATTAGTTATTTTTCAAAGAACCCAGTTGGTTGACAATATTGTTTTTTTAGTTCTGTTTCTCTAGTCATTTCTGCCTTTACCTTTAAAAGTATTTTTCTCCTACTTTCTTCTGATTTATTCTGTTACACTATTCAAGCTACCCAAATCCTTGTTTATCTTTAACTTAGGTGATATGTCACAGACTTACAGAGTTATATTAAAATCTTCCATGATGACTATAACTTTATTAAATTTTTTTACATTTCCAGGAGTTTTTATTTAATTTATTCATGCTATGTTATTTGGCACATTAAGTTTTACTGTGGATTGATCATCCATTTTATTAATATAAAATAATTCTCTTTTTCATTTCCTTACGAGATGTGGGAGAAGTTCTCAAATTCATCTTTTCATAAACTGATTTCATTTTTCTGTGGTTTACCATCTTCCGTTCATTGCCTCCATTCCATTTTTTAATTGGGTGATCATGTTTTTCATCTCTGTTCAATCTCTCCTTATCTCAGATTGTTGCTCTGTTTTCATTATTGCCTATTTTTGTGTCATAAATATAATATTCTCTCAAATTCTCTTAAGAATACAAATTAGGAGCTTTTAAAGTATGTTTCTGTTCTTTGTTGCTTACAGAGGGGCAATTAGCTCTGATTCCTCAGACGTGTCTCCTTCCTCTTATCTGCTGAATATTTACACATATCTGGTTAATTTTCTTGTTGGCACACTATTACAGAGGGAAAATGGAAACACTCAGCAGTCTCTAAGGGAGCAGACGAACTAAACTCAAAGAGGCCATAGCAGGAGCATTTTCTACCCTGGTGCTAAAGAATGTGTGTGTGTGTGTGCATGTGTGTGTTCGTGTGTGTGCACTACCTGGGCTCCTGCATCCTCTGTTAGTCCTCCCTGAACTCTGACCTGGGTTTTATGCCACATGTTCCTCCTCCTTTCTTATCCTGAGCACCTCAGAAAGACTCCCTCTGCCTAACTACTAAGCTGCCCACCTGACCCTGAAGCCAGAACCTTGACAGTACAGTTGAGTGTGCACACCTGTTGACTACGTCTTAGGTGCTATTCTGAATCTAGACCTCCTTAGTGAGGAAGCATGGGCACTGGCAATAATCCATATGATGTCCAACAACCTAGGAGCCATTTCTGTTGGCTCTATCAGGTCACTTGCACAGAACCATTGCTTATATTCCCTTCAGAACCTGAAAATTGTAACCTATGCCTCAAAGCTGGCTTTTTGTGCTAATGGCCTTCATCCAAGAAGGTCTCTGAATTGCCTAGCTCACATCACTCCATCTGCACCTCTAGAGAGGACGTCCCTCTGGCACTGCTGTACTGATTGCAGCTCCTGAGGCTCAAATGGATGGAGAGAAGTGAGAGTCAAGGGTGATGCCTAAAGACATGGTTCTCCGAAGGGCATAAAATCTTTGTTTTGTGTTCTTTTGTTGGGAGACACACATTGTTTTTATGTGGGGTTGGAAAGCAGAGCTTAAGAAGCCAATGGGATTGTTCTATCCCATTTCATGCACCTCATCCAGTCATCTCATAAGTGCATCTTCTTGGGTTCAAACAGGATTAGGTAAGAGAGAGAAATGCATTTCAATTACACACACACACACACACACACACACACACACAACCAGAGGACATACACCCCAGGGGATTGGCCAAGAATATCCATCATCTGTACATAAAAAGGATAGCACATTCATTACATCTGGAGACAATCTGAAAGCATGGAAATTTAATGGTTTCTCTTTGGATTTTCCAGAGTGGGCTCTGGTTCAACTTTTTCTAATGTAAGGACTTCTCTGGCTACAAGGAATAAAACTATATTAGAAAAAGTTAAAAAAAAATTCCTTGGCCTAGGATGAAAATGGACATGCTTTGTATGAGGCTTTCCTTATCATTCATTTTATTAAGGCAGCTCTTTAATAAATTCTCCAAACTCAACTCTTTGATTACACAGACACACACCATACATTACTGGAGATACTCAATCACACATACTTTGTATTTATGAAAAGAAACATAAGACATGTATGCTCAGTGTCTTAACAAATCCCTCTCTATGATGCTCTCTGTAATCCAGGTCCTATCATTTCTTTCTCTTACATATGTCTTGAATACACTTTCTTTAACCCCACTGCCACAACAGGCCATCATAGTGGTACACTGAAGCTGCTGTAATAGCCTGTCTACCAAAATACACTGAAAACACACACAAGTGCACATATGCACAATACGCTGACACAAGTGTGCACAGACACAGATCCTCAAACCAAATAAATACATGGACACCAATTCCCATACATGTGGAAACATATTTATAAAAGCATTTATATCTATAAACACATAGCTACGCAAATGAACACACATATGCATATATACACATGTTCCATGAACTCTTCATTATCCATGTTGATGGTCAGGATTCAGAATGGAAAACTGGATCCATTGGCTGCTCCAACTAAATGTATTATTATTATTACTTTTCTTGAGACAGGGTCTGACTCTGTCACCAGACTGGAGTGCAGTGGCATGATCACGGCTCACTGTGACCTTGACCTCCCTGGCTTCTCCCATCTCAGCCTCCCCAGTAGCTGGGACTACAGGCATGCAACACCACACCCAGCTAATTTTTGTTTTTTTTTTGTAGAGACGGGGTTTTGCCATGTTTCCCAACCTGAATTATTATCTTTTATTATGTAGTCAACTCATACTCAATTACACATGCATTTGATAGCAGGCAGCTTCTAAATAAAATCTAAAGCCATATTCTTAGATACCCACATACCCCTCTCTTTTGGTCCTCTCTTTCTCCCAGATGAGTGAGGACAGTATCTTAGGACTCAGGAAGGAAGGAGAAAGTTTGGATCATTCACACAGAGACAAAGGAGTATTGACCAGACTTTTTCATACTGTAACACACATACTCTGAAATTGATCAATTTTACCTTGAGGACATCTCCTTCAGAGAGTTCGAATGCCCTGGCTTTCAGCTGAATCCCCTTCCCTGGCTGGGTCTGGATGGAGTAGATGCATTCGTGATTGTTATTGTAGTTCACAGGAAAGTTCGGGGACAGCAAAGTACCCTGAGTGCCTGTGACTGAATTCCCACACTCAGCTGGAAAGAGAATCACAATAACCACAGATTAACCCCCTCAGCTGCATCCGGAAAGCAACTCACAGCTCTGGAGAACCTGACAGATGACAAGTCATTTGCCTGTCTACCTGCCAAGATGCCTATGTATCTGTCCAGTTGTTGGACTGTCTACAGAAATGCCTATCAACATTAAAAAAAAAGTACCTTCCTATCTATGGTGCTGCCTGGTTTGTTCTGCCTCTCGTTCTGTTTATCTGTCTATAGAAACAGAAACTAACCCACCAGGCACCCTTTGCAATTTCACAGTGCTATTAAGCAGCCCTTCCATATACCTGTTCATATAGTAGCATAGCAACAGAAATGACCAAGGAGGAGGTCAGGGGAAGAGGGAGGCAGTTAAGTGAGAAGAGATGAAGCCTTTCAGTACCACAGAACAGAAACTAAGAGGGGGCAAGATCACATCATAATCGCTAACCCTTAGGTGCAAAACAGCACGATTGACAGTATATAAGGACGATTTCAGTCATCAGTCACAACAGCCAGCCCCATGAGGTAGGCACAATGATCATCTCTGGTTTAAAGATAAGGAACCAGGTACTCAGCAACTTAGACCAAGTCTCTCTGTCGATTTGTGAAGAGGAGGGGGCTGAGAACTCAATCTCCTGGGTCCTGAGGAAAGTTTTTAGCATAGTCTCAATGCAGCCTGTTTCACTGAACGGCTAATGAAATCACACCCTCCTCTGGAAATCCGTTTCTCCTCCTCCAGAATTAGTTATTCTTTCCCCATTGTTCTCATACCTTTATTTATAGCAGCCATCCCATTCTACTTGACTTATTTTGTTAATAATTCTATGTCCTCTGCTGCACTGTGGGTCCTGTGGGGCTTGGTTGTGTTACTGTCTCCTTAACAACCATTCAGTGCATGGGTGGGGCAGGCTCACCGCCGGGCCTGCACGGAGGAATGGGATCTTTAATCATTGGGAGGCCCCTCCCTGTTTCTACCTGTATCTGAGCACTTCCCATATTGCACCTTGATTCTTGCTGCCTGTCTTTGTCCCCCACCTACACTGTCAGTAACCTGAGGGCTAGGGTCATGCTGGATGAACCTATGAATTTCCAAGCCTTAGCCTGGATTGTCCGTAAAATAAATATTTACTGAAAAGAAATGAATGAATGAATGGATAAGGAATACACTGACCTCTGAAGATGTACAGTCCTAAAAATAATAATTAGGTTCCGGAAGGATGTAAATACAAGTCCAGATGGCAGGCCCATTATCCGTGTGGACATATGGGGAATTTGGAGCATGCCTTGAATCTTTCAGGCGGCTGGTAGCAAGTCTGCTTTCTCTAAACCATCCCTCAGCATCCTTTCATCTAGGCACAGTGTGTGGCTGGAAAAGCCCTGGGGTTGATCAAGGGGCCATTGCTTGGACCTTGTAGTTAACCCCTAATTACTAGGGGTTAACTCAGAAGCATACTAGGCTGAGGCAGCACAGATGGAGCACATGGAAACCTTCAGAGCTGAACTGCTCATGGGCTTAGTTATAGGTCTGTGTGTTCTCTTGTCTCCAAGGCTGCTCCTTAGTCTTCTGAAGATGGGGGCCATATGTCCCACCACTAAGTCCCTACTTTTCTCAATGGACCCTCCTCCCTGGGTCCTGCTCAGTTCAGGACCAGCTTCAGTTTCCTAAGACTTTACATAAGGCCTCATTTATTTCCCTTGGAGGAGAAATCTAACTTTACAATACTTTTTATTTTTAGTTTATTTTTTGTGAGACAGAGTCTCGCTCTGTCACCCACACGAGTGCAGCGGCGCAATCTTGGCTCATTGCAGCCTCTGCCTCCCGGGTTCAAGCGATTCTCCTGCCCCAGCCTCCTGAGTAGCTGGGACTACAGGCACTTGCCATCATGCCTGGCTGATTTTTTGTATACTTTACAGTACTTTTAAACTTAGTCTGTTTGCAAAACTTCCAAGTATCATGATGAATGTGCTGAGATGGCTCATAAAACTCAAGGGACAGTGGTGGACAGGCTCCTTGGGGGCAGAGGCTATTGGTAATTTACATAGATGTTTCCATCATGTGTACATTTCTTCAGTGATCTCAGATGAGAGTGGGGATTTGTGGTGGGGGGGCAGGGTTGCTGAGGGCCATGCATATGTAAACATTTATTACTCAGTCACATTACATGGGAAACCTTCTGAAGCATCTCTCCATTTTCTCTGAGATCACTATCACTCCCCTATGTCTAGGCAGAGGGCTGTGGTGCAATGGGATGATCATGGACTTTGGAGTTAGACACATTGTGTCAACTCTCTGAACTTCTGAACTTCAGCCTCTTCATCTGGACGATAATAGCATTCTCATAAGACTGTAGAATAAATGGGTGAGATTTTATATATAAGATAGGTAAACATAGGGGAATGGTTAGCACATAGTAGGCTCTCCACCAATGTCCCAGGTGAATCTACATGGCTTACCTGCTTCCATTTGGAGCCCTAACTGTTTGCATTCTGGGACTGGCAGAAAGCCTAAGAAGCTAATGGGAAGCATGCGTTAGCTGCCTGAGGCTCACAGCACCCTCACAGTTCCTGATGCCTCTTGCCCTCTGCCTAATTCTCGACAGCTGGCTTCCCTTAAACATGGGCTTTGGTGTGTTTTGGACCTCCTTCCTGGCCCTGCTTCCTGCATAAGAGCCATATGCCCCATCTCTGTCCCAGCATGAGCCTCTCCTCTCCCATACGCCTGACACCTTTAAGAGGAGGGCTGATAGATTTAGATATGGCCAGTCCTTGGCCAATTGCCAGGTCCTGACTCCCTGTTAGGCCTTTGTCCTGAGCACCAGGAAGGGGACCGGAGGGGTAGAGGGATGGGGCACTTGCTTCCGGGAGAGTTTCCAAAGTAGCAGGGGAGGTGAACAGATGCACTGAGAAGCCAAACATAGGCATAAATGGAAACAAATAAGTGTTTCAGAAAAGCAAGCAGTCACATCCACAGGAAAGTGCTGTGGCTGATTCTGGCATCTGTGACTTCCGTCGCCCCCATCAGAAGGGGTCTTGTTAAGGGCAGAGGCTGTATCTTAACCATCAGCCTGGGGCTTCCGAGGCAGAGGGTTAGGTCTTCTCCATCACACTGGGATTCCCAAGGACAAGGTCTTGTCTCCTGCTGAAGACTGGGGTCTCCTTGGGTCAGGGCTGCCTCTTCTACAACAAATTCAGGGGTCCCTGAGGTCAGGGGCTATGTCACCGCCCTCCTCACCACCCACATCACACCATGAATTAGAGCCCAGGGCTGTTCATCTCCTTCTAGGCTGGGAATGTTTCTGGTAGTACTATGTGGACTAAATCATCCAATTTGCACAGCGACTAGGAGCAGCCCCCAGTGGGCATTCCCAAGATACCTCCAGCCTGATCCTCGGCAGCAGGGCTGGTGGTAATTAGAGGTGATTATAATTGCCATGCGTTATTAATAACATGTGAAACAGAAGACAAATGTAATAATGAAAATATTGTGAGGTGTCATGAACAAACAGTAATTGGAATAATAAGTTAAAGAATGAGTTTATGTAATGAGATCAATGAGGCAAGAGCTTACGGGCTGTGTGCATCTGTGGTCCTGGTTAATCCCATTCAAGAAGAATTTCCCCCAGAACCATTTAGCTGAGGATGTTTACTCAGAGACTAAAGGAGCTGCTAGCAGCCAGATATGAGCTGAACCTTCCTAGGGGGGTTCCATGTGTTCGAGTGTGTGTGGCCAGGTCAGAGTGGGTGGATGCCGTTGGGGATGGTTATAGGAGAAGGAATACACTCCGTGGTTATTTAATTGGGCAGAAATGGAATTCTGCAGCTCTTTGTTTTAATGTTTCCTTTCTGAGGTCATAAAAGGTTATTGGCAAAATAATGATAATTGGTTATTGATAAATACAGATAAAAAGGTTATTGGCAAAATGATGATAATTATATGCCACCTCTTAGTTTATGTAAATGATGCCATCTAATGTAGAGTAAAGCCTGTGAGTTGGAGGCTGTTATCCCTGTTTTATAAACGAGGAAGCTGAGGGTGAGGGAGTTTGCTGGCCTGCCTGAGATCTAAGCGCTGGTAAGTGGCAAAGCATTGACCCCACCTTGGTCTGTACAACTGCACAGCCTGGACCTGACCCATCTTGCCAGCCTGTCTAAGCTGTCCTTGGCACAGCCTGAGGGCTCCATGTACTTGTCTCAGGCACAGCTGACCTCACTGGCTTTTGAGATGCTGGTCCCTGTTTCAGTCAGTGCAGTGCTGCTTTGATCTGTTTCGTATATTTTTAAGGGGTTTTATATAATATTTCACTTTACGTGAGTTCCATGGCTAACAGTGAGCATGGAAAATACTCCATGAATGCAGCTAGTATTTTATCCAGCCGTACATGATAAGGATTGAGCAAGCAGGCACCCAGGAGCCTCATACGTTAGGGACAGACAGCAATCACTCTGCCCCTGGGGACAATACCTGCGTCCCCCTACTCTCTGGGCACAGCAATCCGAACAGGCTTCTTTAAAGCTCTTGCAAGGAGGCAGGTAGGGCCTGGTTCCAACCTCCAACAGCTGCATCTGATCTCCACATCTCCTGTTCTCCCTGCCGCTTGCTCCAGCCTGGCCTCTGAGCTGTTCCTCAAATGCTGAGCATCCTCACGGTTTGGGTCCTGGTCCTCTGTTCCCTCTTCTCCCAGATATCTATCTCTGCCCAAATGTCAACTAGTCAGAGAGGCCTATTCTGATCACTATAAAAGAGCAACCCTAGCTCCAGCACTTTCTAAGCTGACTTAATTTTTCTCTGTATGCCTCAACACTGCCTGACACATCACACATCTATGTATTCACAGCTTGTGTTCCCCCCGCACCAGAATGTGGAACAAGAGTGGAGAATTTCTCCGTTTTGTTCATTTTTGTATCTTCAGAACCTAGCAGATGCCTGACATGTAGTGGGTACACTAAAAATGACCCTTTCCCTCTTCCTTCTGTCCTCCCCTGCTGAATGGGTGAAGTCTTCCTAAGGCTTCTCTGAGAGTGAGCACCGCTATTGCATTAGTGAAAGCACCCATCTACTCCACCAGATGGGGACTCCCCCTGGGCAAAGGTCATAAACCCCTCCTACAGGCCCATCTAGTGCCTATCCAGATTCCTCGGCAAGACGCATCCTTAAACCATGAGTCTGTGTGCTAAGGGTGGGGAGGTGAAAGTGCTGAAGTCAACTTCATGTGAGTGTCCACTGTGGACCTACTTTGTAAAGGTCACTTTAGTTTCTACAGAACTGCCCGACGAAGCAGGGATTGCCATCCCTATTTTACAGATAAGGAGGCTGGAGCAGAAAGAGGTTAGGTTACATGCCCTGGGTCCCACTGCAGGTAAGTGTGGGCTCAGTCAGCCTCTTGGTTCGTGTGCTGTCCACCACCTCACATCAATTGACTAAATCTGGCCCACCCCATTAGTGAAGCAAAATGAAAGCACGTGACCACCTACCAACACACCTTGGCAGAGGCGAGCTCCACAGGCGCCGTCTGCCCCCCAGGCACGTGATACGGGCGGTGCCCTCCAGACGGTACCCAGGGAAGCAGGAGAAGGTCAAGGTGTCACCCACACCAAACTGCAAGCCCTTCCGAATGCTGTAGGCCGGGACCTCGGGCTCCTCACAGGGCTCCAAGTCGTACTCTGGAAAGGCAGCAGGAGACATCTTGCTCAGAGACATTGCAGGGAGACACAGAGCAAGAATATGGAACACAAAGGCAAAATGCCAGAGGGAAAGGGCCAGGGGCAACAAAAGACAGAGCAGAGAGCCTGAGTGCACTGGCCCACCAGAGGTGATGAGACAAGAAGTGAGAGCTGGAGGGGAGTTGAGGCAGAGAGAAACATGGGGAGGCCAGGGCAGGCAGTCTGCACCCCCTCCTATGAGCAATGGGAAAGGGCACAGTGTTTCCCGGACAGGCTTCCCGGGAGGACTTCTGAGGAGCCTCAGGACTCAGCTCTTCCCTGCGCTGTCCCTTCATCTCTATTTTAACCTGTGGCTTGGGGCTTACAGGTTCTCCTGATTCCTTCTCTCTGGGCACTGAACTAGATAAATTCAACCAGCTGGTTCTAAAAGGTCAGAATACATGACCCAGCCTCAGGCAACTCCCACTGGGGAAGACATACCAACTGCCTGATTAGAAGCCATGTCTCAGCTATGTTGGCACTTGAGGCAGTCGGCAAGCATGACTGGTGGCATTTATGGGCAAAGCCCTGCCTGGGCCTCTAGTAACAGCATAGAAATGACTAGTCCCTGGTCTGTGAGGGCATCTCCCTTCAGGATGCCATCCTCCAGCGCTCTGCGTGAGGAGAAGGAGGGTCTCTCTCAAAAGGGCTGAGTTTCACTGGCTGGAATATGTCCCATTGGCCAGGTGAATCCAGGGATGTGACAGGTGGGTGACTTCTGCATTGGAGGGCAGGTGGGGGACTAAGCTGGGCCATGCCCCAGTTTCTAGAAGCTGGATACCTCTTGCCCATCCCAGGAGGAATCCATTGGATATCACTGGCCATGGCTGAGAAAGGTGGAGGGAGGTACTCTGGGGTGCTCTGGGACAAGAATGGTGGGAGACTCAGTATGAGAGGAGCCAAGGGTCCTCTTTCCTCCCTGAATGTCAAATAAAAGAGCTTTCTTTACTGAATCCCTAAACACAGAGATAAATATCTATTACTACTAAATTAGTATTGATGAAAAAGATCCCAAATGAGACTAAACCACTCCACTATGTTAATTTCAAACCTTTTTTTTTTTTTTTATGTTGCTGGGTTGGGAATGTGGAAGTGGAATCAGAAGAAAAACCTGGAATAACTAGGGTAGGAAGGGACTTTTGTGAAGTCCTCTAGTTCAACCGCCTAGGTGGGCCATGTTCAAAGCAAATCCTAAATACCTTCATAGAAGGAGATTCCTCAGTGATCATACTACCTCCTTCCAAGACCATTACAGGGAAATTCTTACTTAGGTCTGACCCAAGCATCTTTTGCTGAAGCACTGAGGGTCATTTTCCCAGAGACCGAAAGAGTAGATTAATATCCATCTGCTGGGAAAACCAGAGACTGACAGCAGAGGGAGACAGCGAGTAGCTCCATGATCTCTTCCCCTAAGGGCCCTCACACTCTACCTGAGAAGGTGATGTTGAATCCTTCGTACGACATGGAGAAATCGGAAATGAAGCGGACCTGGGCAGTGAAGTTGCCATAGAGCCCAGCGCTGATGGGAGCTGGCAGCCGAGAGCCAGTCAGCTGCCTCAGGGGCTGGGTGAAGCTGCCGTTCTCAGTGATGAGGAGGTAGTCGTGGCCACTCTCCAGGTGGAAGGTGTGGAAAGTAAAGAACACACCTGCCAAAAGACCAGAGGGTCAAATTGGTAATGGCGAGATGGCTGGAGCTCCTCAGCTGCAAGACAGGATCCACACAAACATTTCCAGTTTGCAAATGTCTATCTGTGTGTATGACTACAAGCATGCACTGATAAACCATACAGGTGAATCTGAATGAATGAACCCGAACACACAAGTGCCCAAAGATCCAGTCAGGGAGAAGAACGTCTTTTTACAGTTGTCAAAATTTAAAAGAGAGATTTATGGCTAGGCCTATGAGAATGCTTTACAGAGATTCATTAATTCATTCAACAAGCATTTGTGTATTTGTTGAGTCTTTACTACAGGCTAGGATCCAGGGTTAGGTGCAAGGGGATATACCAGACATTAAATGACTAGCTGCAATACAGAGTGCTGAGTGCTGGAATGAATGTGGCTCAGCATGCCAAGGGGGGCAGAACAGAAAGCAGCTGACAGCAGGAAGAGGAGGGTGGAGGATGGCTTCATCAAGGAGTAAACATCTGACATGGATCTTAAAAAGATGCACAGGAATTAGCCAGGTAAGGGGAGAGAGAGTGTACCAGGAAGGAGACCCATATGTGTAAAGGGACTGTTGATTCCAGGTTTGTTGTGTAGTGGCTGGGTGTGGCTACTCCTGGAATTGATGCTGGATAGGTAGCCTGGGGCCAGACCCAATATTTTTCTGGAGGCAATGAGAAGCCATCCTATCCAGAGTGGACCAGATCTCAGTTTTAGCAAGATGTTGGTGGCTGTAAGGAGGATGAAATAGAGGGAGAGGAGGCAGGGAGATCGTTTATATTGGTGGCTGCTCTGCACTGGGAGAGGATGGGGCTTGGCAGAAGGAGCAAGAACAGGAGATGGCCATGAGCCCTTGGGGGTTGGGGTAGGGTGGCCAAGACAGCAGGCACTTAATGCAAAAGAAAAATGACAAGACATCCAGTGGCATGTCCACCTGAAGGACAGTGATGTCTTCTCTTACCTGGGGAAGGGCATACAGGAGGGAGGGATGGGTTGTGGAAGAGTAATGGACTTAGCTTCTTCTGCATGCAAGCAGTGAGAGCTAGTGGGCCACTGGAAGGACAGATTTGGAAGTTCAGAATTAAGAGGGGACTACAGAGGTAGATCTGGGAGTCACCAGCAAAGCACTGATATCTGAAGCCACAAGCATGGAGAAGAGGGCTAGGAGAGAAGAGGGCAGAGTGAGAACTGGAGAAGGGGTGAATGGAAGCATGGGCAGAAGTGACAGGGAATAGGAGACAGGGCAAAGGAGGAGCGATGGGGGAGATGGTCAAAGAGCAATCAGAGAGCTGGAAAGATGAAGGAGGGAGCTCCGTAAAGGGGGAAGGTTAAGAGCGTAAAATAAAATCAAAGCAATGATATTCATTAGCGTTTCAAGCACTAAATATTTAGTGTCACTGTCCTAACTGCTTTTACTTGCACCTACTCCCTTGGAAGGGAGATA
The DNA here is from genome assembly GCA_963573385.1 of Cacajao melanocephalus. Classification (NCBI taxonomy): domain Eukaryota; kingdom Metazoa; phylum Chordata; class Mammalia; order Primates; family Pitheciidae; genus Cacajao; species Cacajao melanocephalus. The sequence continues at coordinate 65,465 of CAUYLG010000393.1, read as the reverse complement.
GGAAAACTCATTTAATCCTTCCAGAAACCCCGTGGTGTCGGTACATTATTATCATCTCCAGTTTACACCTAAGGATATGGAGGCACAAAGAGATGAAGTCACCTGTCCAAGGTCACACAGCTAGCATGTGGTAGAGCTGGGATTTGAACTGAGGCAACCTGACTGCAGAGGCCATGCTTTTTAGGCCACAGGAAGAGAGCAGGTAGTAAGAGTAGCCAGGTGGGGTAAGCGATCAGACAGTGAGGGAAGTTATAGAGCAGCATGGTCTTAACACCCAAAGCAATTCTGGAACTTGTCCAGATGGCAGTTGTGTTTGGTGGGCATGTATGTAAGTGTGTGGCCATGCACAAGTGAGTGTACTATGGGACTATGTGTTGCGGATGGTGCCAGTACGGGAACTAGGACCCACCTGCTACTCCAAGTGTGATCCCACTTTCTACTCAAAGTATGGTCCATGAACCAGCAGTGTGGTTAGCACCAAGAAACTTACTAGAATTGCAGAATCTTTGGCTTCCACTGCAGACCTACTGAATCAGAATCTGCAGCTCTTTAGATCCCCAAATGATTTATAGGCACTTAAAATTTCAGAAATACTTATCTAGATCATTACTGATACATGTTTTATAAATGATGGTTGGAGCCAAGCCTCTAATGCTAAAGCATTTTAAAAGTTTTTATATCCTTGCCTCCCTGTTGATAGGAACTAGATCCTTGAGGATTTGGGCTTCTATAGATGGAGGTGGAGGAGACAAAACACCACAGAAGTGATGGGACCAGAGATGCAGCTTATAAATACCCTGTTCCCAGGCAACTGAGATGCACCAAGTCCTAAGCACCTACCAAGTGCTGGGCCTTGTGCTAAGTACTGAGAAAGATCTCCCAGTTTAGTGGAGCAGACAGACACATCATTGCTAGTGAGAATCTAGAGTAGGGCACAGAGGAACAGTAAGAAACTGTGCCTCAGGGTTGGGAAGGCTTCATGGGGGTCCAGATCCGTGATGTGAAAGGCTTGTGAGTGTATGTGTCCACATGCATGCTATACTCCTGACACACAAACATGTCTCAAATGAGAAAACTGTTGTCAGTCTATGCAGCTTAGGAAATATATGTCCTTTCCCTCCTACCTAGGACATGGAGTTGGGTGGAGAGTGGATGAGACTCAGTCACAGGTGGAAACAAGTTGATTAAACACCACACTTTGCACTCTATCCTTCTAGCACGAAAATAGAGCCCTTCCTAAGGAGTAAACATTTGGCTGGGATTCTAAGGATGAGCAAACACCTGACATGAAACCTCTGGGTTTCCCAGCTGTGCTGATTGCTTGGGGCTTTTTGGACCATTGTGTGAAAATGAAGACATTGTCATAGAAACAGAGAGGCCCCATGTTGGAGTTGGAATCCAGATTCGATGTGACAGATGCACATACAAATACTTCACTTGAGTGAACCATGCAGAAACGTACCAACATCAACACCACATAGGAGTGGAAAGAGTGGGGCAATGGAAAAGGCTTGGGCTTGGGAGTAAGACACACCTGGATCAAAAGCCCATTTACCTGCTCAAGGGTCTTGGCTAAGGTTGCTTAACACCTCGAGTTCCAGTTTCTTCAACTGTAATATGTAGGCAATAATATATCTCTTACTGGTGACATTTACTACCAAAGTGAGGCAAAACTGGGATAGCATATGCAAAGCATGTAGCACAGTGGCTGGCACACAGTAGGTGTGCAGCAGGTGTTCTCTTTGCTCAACTCATCTAACTCCCAGACAGCCTCATGGGTTAAAAGTTGTCAGCTCTGGGGTCTCAGCAAGGGCACATTCTCAGGACCCCTGAATTGGCTGTTCCCTTGGACTGGGCAGGTGGCAAGTTGAACTATGTAGAATTTCACAGAGTTTTGAGTTTCCTGAGCCATACTGCTGCCTCTTAGGGAGCAATCACAGATAGTAGCTTAATAGGTCTGTTAACCCGAGATACTTTTATAAACAGAGAACAGAGAATGACCTCTGGAGAAGGGCGTGGGCTCACTTCAATTTGATTCATATCACCAAATGCTTCTTGAGTTCCTTATGTGCCAGGCGGAGAGCCAGAAGCCGGGGAAACTGCAGGAAACAAGACAGACCCATCTCTCACAAAGCTCCTAGTCTGTCTGGGAGACTGATGATGAAAATGCATGTTCTCTACAGTGGAGTAAAGTCTGAAATCGGGGAGGTACAGAATGCATGCTATGGGAGCCCAGGGGAGAAGAGCCCAACCTAGATGCAGAGCTGGGGAGAGGGGGTCAGGGATGGCTCATTAGAGGAAGGGGGTTCAGAAGAATGAAGGGCTGGCCAGGCCAGGGTGATGGTAGAGACTCCCATTCCCGTTGCTTGGGGAGAGGAAGTAGTCCAGAGAGAAGAAAATTGTACAGATGTGCAAAGTTCTAGAGGAGAAAGAAAGCCTGGCAAGTTCTAGAAATAGAAAGAAGCTCTGTGTAGCTAGAACTTAGTTTAGAGGGCTGAGAATGAGGCTGAAAAAGGTAAGAAAACCGATGGGGCTATGCTAGCCATTTTATAATTTGGGGGATCTAGGCTAAAAATTAGGCGACAGCTTTAAATGGTTCTAAGGAAGAAGTGATCCGGTCATTTATCCGTGATTTCTTGTTGATTCTCTGCTGAGCACCTTTCAACCTGGCTACTTCTACTTCCTGTTCATCTTTGAAGACTAGCTGAAGTCTCAGCTCCAGGACACCTTGCTAAGCCCTGGGCTGGGCTCGGTATGTTTCCACACCTCTGTCCGCTCTACCACACATTGGTCATGCTACACTGAGATCTTGGTTTAGGCTGTCTACTGTCACTAAATCATAAACTTCCTGAAGGCAGGCAACGGCAGAGTGGCTTGTTCAGCTGTTTTCCTAGCAATTTCAGTGTGCAAGTATCAAATAAGCATTTGTTAAACAGTTGATGAGCTTGGTTGACTTCCAGGCAAAGACACACATAGAAACTAATAAAAAAAAGCAGACACCTTTATAATCACAGATGCCCAGACATAGAGAAAACCATAATGACAGGGGTTGTTTCTCTAGGGGTTGTGAGGGGCTGCCTTTCTTTCCAGTGGTCTCCTCTGACCAGGCTTGGTGGAAACAGCGCTGCAGGATGAACAAGGACACTGTCCCATCCCTCCCCTCCTTAGGAACAATATTGTGGGAAGAAGAGGACAACCCTGGGCCTCATCCTGACCACCTGGATTGTCCTGCCTTGACCCAGTAAGCTCCAGGCCATCCCATCCTAGCTCTAGCTAGGGCAGGCCCAGTGAAGGCCAAGTGACACACTTAAGTACATGTGGTAGGACTATAAATGACTTCTCTTTCAAATTTTCTTTTCTATAGAAATAGTATATTTGAGATGTAATGTGTTTATTGCTCAAAATTAGAAAAAAGCCAAAAGATGAAAATAAGAGACAACATCTTGGGGTATATTTTTTCAGGCTGTTTTTTATGCAAACAAGGATGTCTTTTAAACTAAATATATTCTTTTGGCAAACTTCTTTTTTTACTTACCAAAGTATTGCAACCACCCCTGTAGGTCTTTAAATATTCTTTCACATTATTCCTTTTAGTAGCTGCCTAGTATTTTATTCTATGGCCATACCCTATGTTTATTTAACATTTCCTTATTGAAGGACATTTGAAAAGTTCCTAATGTTCCATTATAATACGTAATGTCTTAGGGGAAATCTTTGCAGCTATATATTGATGTAGAGTTTTACTTACTTTCTTCAGATAAATTCCAGTAAGTGGAACTGCTGGGTGCAAAGGCAGGTACAGTTGTCCCTCTGTATCTGCAGGGGATTAGTTCCAGGACCACCCTTGGACACCAAAATCTATAGATTCCTAAGTTCCTTACAATATATTTTCGAGGCTTTTGATTCACGTCACCAAGTCATCCTCTGGAAAGTTTGAACCACTTTACACAGTGTCAGCAGTGAATAGTATTCAAGTGTCCACATTCTTCCCTAGACTGTTATAATTTTCTTTGATGACTTAAAAAGGGAAATGTTATTTCCCTTCTAAAATTGCACTTGTTTCATTATTAATGAGGTCAATGCGTTTCCATTTCTATTTCCTCTGTTACGAAGTGTTAGTTTAGAGCTTTGCTCATTTTGCAGGCTGGTTTGGGTAGGCATATGTATACCTATGAAACAATCCTGCAAGATCTGTACATGTACCCCAGAACTTAAAGTAATGTTAAAAAATCATATATATATATATATAAATTTTAAGAGCTCTTTGTGTGTCTGGTTGCTAATCCTTAATCGATTATATGTTGCAAATATTTTTTTCTATTTAGTATTTGACTTTGAATTTTTATGGAGTTTTTTTAAACGTAAATCCTTTCAAAGTTTTTTATTTAATTGAATCTAAAGTACGTGCCTACCTGTTGTTACTCTTTAAAGTACATGCTCACCTGAGAGTTACATTCCCCTAGTGCTGAAATTTATGTGATTAAATGCTTGAGGTATAGATTTGTTTTTTTTTTCTTTTGCTCTAAAAGATTCAGCCTACTGTTTTAACACCATTTATTATATAATCCATCCTTTCTTCAATGGATCTGAAATGATACTTTACTCATATACTAAAGTCTGTCTCTTTCTCACACATACACAGGCATGTGCGCACACACACACACACACACACACACGGAGGGATCTATTTCTGCACAATTATTCTCCATCTTTTATTTGTATGTCCACTCTTGCACTCATACCACATTGTTAACATTAATGTAGCCCATAATGACATTTTAATATCCGGAAGGATTAATTTTCCTTTAAAATTTGTTTCTTGGCTCTTCTGCATGTTAATTCTTTTAGATCATAGGTTCTTAATTAAAAGCATGCATCAAAATTACTGGCAAAGTGTTCTGAAAACATTGATGCCTGGTTTCCACAGCCAGCATAGAAAATCAAAACCTCCAGCCTTGGGCCTAAGCATTAGTGTATTTGCCAGACTGCAAGAATCATGACTCTGGATGAACTTGGGAATAAGCTTCTGAGGCTAGAAGCCAAATCTGCCTGGTTACTGCCCAAGCCCAGCCCCAGCGTCAGTCACATGGGTGGCAGTGAATACATATTTGTTGAGAAAAGAGTATTAATATGTTAATTAATGTTTATTTGTAACCAGTACCCTTATTTTGAACTTGGACACCCAAAAGTCACTCATGTTAGGGGAGCTGAGGCAGCAGTGCAGGCTCGTGACCCATATGAAAGATGGTATCAGGGGAGGAGCTGAGTCATGCAAGAAGGGGATCGCTGTGTTCAGTATCTGAAGGGTGAATGTGAGGAAGAAGGAGCACGTGTATCTGATGTTCCTCCAGGATGCAATACAAGGAAAACATTTTCAGAGACACCTAATAGACTATTAGGAGAAGACAGTGTCTGTCCAAAAAGGATAGTAGGTACCCATTTGTTGAATGGGTTGGTGGCCTCCCCACACCAGGGATGTTTAGGCAGAGGGTGAGCTGGTGTGCTGCCATCTCATGGGGAATGATTCAGAGAAGATTCCTGTACTGAGTGAGATTGGTTAGCTGGTAACCTCTAAGATCTCTTCTAGCAGGGAGATTTTAGAATCTCAACAATGCTTATTGAACAAGTTCTACCATTCAAAGAGATGGGAAGACTCTGGAAGTTTTCTTGTTGATGAGAAAAGTTCAGACTAAGCCCAGAGGTCACTATCTAGGGAGATCCCCATTGAGGTCAACTTGACCTGAGGAACGTGGGTCCCTGACCACATCACATCCCAATGCCTGCTATGGGCTGAAGCACTCACCCTTGCCATGAGATGTTTCGATAATCCAGGTGCAGTTCAAGTTGTTGGGGTAGAAGTCAGGGAAGCCTGGCGACAAGATGGTTCCACTGGAGCCTTGAATGAAGCCACCACAGAGAGCTATAGAAGGAGTGAAGAGGGCAGTGAAAGACCAGGAGGCTTCAGGGAGCACCCCTGTCATCCTCCTGGGTCCCCATCCCCCATCTCTCAAAACCTCAGCCCTCACTGATGGGGTAGAGGAGTCAGTGGCCTTTTGAGCTCCTGTGCTTCTGTGGCAGGAGAGGAGTCTCCTACTTTAGTGCCCCGTCATGGTGGGCCTCACCTTCACAACTGGGCAGGGCCCGGCTCCACTGGAAGTTGGGCTCACACTCCAGAGGCTCCCCGTCACTTAATGTGTAGCCCGAGTCACAGCTGAAGGTCACCAGAGCGCCCACATAGAAGTCATTCCCATGACGCTGTCCATTTACAGGGATTCCTGGATCCAGACAGTGGTCTGACTGCAGTGTTATAGCTGAAAGAGAGAGGCTGCAGCTGGGACAGACAGCTCACTGTCACCATAGAGGGACCCCAGTTGACTCCAAAGAGGGAGAAGAGAGCCCCGGTTTATTAAAGGTGGAAGTTGCCAATTACTGACTCATGAAATATGGCCATCATATTTGCTGAGAGTGGCTTAGGTGCTATGCTAAGGCTTCAGGATACAATAGGAGTAAGAAAATGACCCTGTCCTCTGGTGCTCACAGCCCCAGCTTTCTATGTTGGTCTACAGAGAGCTGAAGTGACACTGATCCTTTAAATCGAGGGGATGAATGTGGAAGGTGATGAGGAAGGGCAAGTGTGGGTGTGAGATGCCATCTCGGGTTAACTTCAAGGTCAGGCAAATGTTCTGATCGCAGAGTGCCTAGCATGGGGGCACCCAATCACCTGCAAACAGAAGAGGCCATGAGGTCTCCAGGCAAGGGCCTGGCGTGACGGTCATGAACCCTAAGCTCCCGACCCTAAGGGATGCTGAGAGCAACAGAGTGCCTTCCAAAGGGCCTTCTGAAGGGCACAATCTAGCCAAGAACACCATGGGGATGGGGCCGAGCAGGTGCCTGTGGTGGAGCACAATCCTGAGGCCTCTGGCCCACTCAGGCTGGCCTTGTCATCTCTCTCCCTGTGCCCACCCACTGAGACTCACTCTCATAGCGGAGCTGGAAGCCGATGTCGGAGTGACTCTTGTCGGTAGAGAAGAGGAGGTAGAGGTAGTTGCTGGTGCTGATGAGGAACTGGGGAACCTGGGTCCCATGATAAACCCCGATCAAGGGTGCTGAGTAAGTCCGACCATCGCGTACTTCCAGGGTGTCATAGTTAACCTCGGTTTTGAATCTGCCAAATGACAGAAATGAAGCCTTCTTGAGAAATCCAAGCTTATTAATTTGCAGATGACAAAAGCCCTGCCTGACCCAGGGCTTCAGAATAACCAGATTTTGGCAGGCTGGGATCTTTTAATATAATTTGCACACATTCACTAGCGATGCAGAAGGACCTTTTCTACTCTATTTAACCCCTTCTCCTCCTCCTTCCATGGTTGGAAGCTGCTCTCATCCTCTCTGTGGCCTGGTCTGTGAGCCAGCTTAAGACCTAGAGGCACAATGACTAGCCTTATAGAGGTCAGAACATTCTAGGCCAGGGGTCAGCACACTAAAGCCCCAGGGCTAGATTTGGTCTATAGCCTGGTGAGCTAAGGACGGTTTTTACATTTGTAAAGAGATGTTAAAAAAAAAAATGGCAAAGCAGAACATGCATCAGAGATCTGCAAGTAGGCAAGTGGCCCACAAAGCCTAAAATATTTACCATCTGGCTCTTCACACAAAGTTTGCAGACTGCTATTCCAGGCCAGGAACACTTTGTCCGGAAGAAGTTTGTTTTCATATTTAGGTGGCTACGTTCTCTACCCAAGGGGCAGAGCCAGGGTGAGAGCTAGAAGTAGGGCACAGGAGCGGGATTTGGGACAGAGGTCGGGGGCTGCCTTCCCATGTTGGACATTTCCAGGAGAATGCTCGTCAGATGCCAGTGTCATGCTGTAACATCTGATGGTGTCTGTCTGCCCACTCTCCCTCCTTGGGAGCTGGGGAGGGGGCTCCAACATCCCAAATGGTCCCCAAGCCTTCTCTTCACCCCTCCTGCCAGAGTCTCCTAAACAGCACAAACCAAGTCCAAGGGCAGAGCCAGTGAGGTGTGCCCCATCCAGTCTGGTCCAGTGTTCTCCAACCTTGCTGACATTTCAGCATTAGTACTGGTCCCCCTACCACCCTGGATTCCCTCCCACATGACTCCGTAAAAATCTCCCCTTTGCCCTTTCCCCCAAGGCTGTGGTCACAGGCACCTGTCGAAAGTGATTTTGATGGGGTAGCCTGGCTGGGCCTCAATCACCCAGGCACAGCTCAAGGCATCCTTGTAGAAGCCAGGCCAGCCCGGAGAGAGGATGGTGCCACTGGGCGAAGTCAGGTGACCACCGCAGGGAGCTGGGGGGACAGAAGGAAGAGAAACAGCTTTCTTCAGGGACAAATGAGCAAACGAACAGAAAATCTCTCTATGAAATGTGTCAGGCAACAAGTATTGTTTTTGTTTTTATGGAAAATTAAATAAACTGTAAACTGTGAGTTTTGTCTACTGGGATCTATATGGGTAGGTCCAGTTATATCATGTGGCCTTTTATTAAAGGCCAGAGGGGAGAAATAAAAAGAATCCTTTAAGCAAAGTCCCTTTGTCATTCTGGAAGGGCTGATGTACAGCTAATATTTGGGCCACATGGTGTTTTTCCTTTGTGCCTCACTCAACTGTCAGGCAGGGGCATAGACCCAGCCCACCTCCTCCCATCCGGCCCTGGAGAGGGTCAGAACCCTAGGACCCTACAACTCAGATGCTCAGATCAGGGTGCCGGTACTCCCTGCTTCATTGGGAACTCCAGGAGGGCATGGATGTATTAGTTGTCTTACACAACTGGGTATCCCCTGCATTTAGCATGGTGCTTGGCACACAGTTGTTTCTCAATGATTGCTGGTTGGATGAAAAAATGAGTTAATGACAGGATGAATGAATACAGTCAAGGCAGGGAACTCCACAAGACAATGGACAGTCTGGGCACAGCTGCTGGCTGTCTCTGGTCTTGCAAAGTGTGTTATTTATGCCTCTGTCCACGTGTCCCATCCTGGCTTCCCCATTTTCACCTGCTTCTTTCCCACCACCCCTGCCTCTTCCTGCAACCAGACCCTCAGCCCCTGAGGTAGTAATTAGAGCTGTTCCTTTTTCAAGGGCGCATGACTGGATTTCATTGCTGGCCCCTTTTGAAGTTATGCAAGGCCATGTGACTGCTGTGACCAATAAAATGAGAGCAGAAGTGATGTACATCATGTCCATGTGGAAACTTTACGAGCCTGTGTGTGATTTGCACAGTTTCCTTTTCCTGCCTCAGTAATTGTGGAAACAGGTGTCAAGAGGGAAATCTCATCAATCTGGGCCCCTAAGTGACTCTGAGGAGCAGACATCCCTGATGACCCACGTTAAATATGTAGCTTCAGTGGTCTGTGTGACATATAAGCTCCTGTTTTTAAGCTGCTGGGATTTGAAGGCTGTAGTCTAGCCCACTCAGACCATCACAGTTCCCCAAGGCTGATGATGAGGATGATGATAATAACATCCACTGCTAGTGCTTCTGTCACTGCCATCACCACTGCCATTGACTGAGGGCTGACTCCCCCTCAGGCACTGAGCTTACATACATAATCATGTTCACTCTTTGCAAAACAAAATCCCATGTGAGGCTGGTGCTATTATTACCTCCTAAGAAAACTGAGGCTTATGGAGGTTGAGTAACCAGCCTGGGTTAGCAAGTTGCAGAGCTTGGATTCAGACCTAGGCAAGACAGCGTAAATCCAGAGATCTTAAGCTAAGCTGCCTCCCATGTCAAAGGAACCTCTGCTCCTTTGTACTCTGTTACTACGGCGCCATCAGATGCCAAAAATTCCCTGAACAAGACTAGGGAGGAATAAAGAGCTACATAGCACTTCTCTCTCTGCAAAGTTTTATAGATTTCTTCAGGTAATCAGTTTCATAAAAGATAGTCTAATATACCCAATCCTCTTTTTTTTAATGCTATAAACCTTCAGAAATTATCTAAGATAGTTGTCAAGTATTCTTAATAGAAACTTATATTAGAAGTTTAACTAACAAAGAAGTCAATAATAATGGTTGTAGTAGTCAACTCTTACTGATGACTTACTATGCTAATTGCTATACATGTGTTATCTCATTTAAATGCATACATTTATGAAGTTATTACCCCTATTTTATAGAGAAGAAAACTAAGGCCAAGTAGGTTAACAGACTAGATCAAGGACACGGAGCTAAGGAAATTAGAGCTGAGATTGAATCTCAAGACTTCTGTCTCTAAATCCCCGTGACACATAATAGTGCTGCAAACCACAGCCAACAGTAATAAGCTCATGTGTACCGATAACTTACTACGTGTCAGACCTTAATGTGGATTGTCCTTGTGACAATGGTAACACTAAAAGGCACATACTATTATTATCCTCATTTTATAGGCAGGGATTATTACCCCATTTTCAGTAAATTGAGGCTTAGAGAAACTAAATAACTACATAGGGCTACATCAAACATTGAGAGAGTAAATTGTATATGTGTACTGTCACTTCCTGGGTAACCACAGTTTTCAAAACCCATCCATCCATCTCACTGCAACTACTAATACTTTCCTCTATTTCTCTGGTGGACACGTGAGAACTTGGAGGTGGAGAAGGGCATGCCTATTGTTACATCCCAGTGTTACAATGCAGGTTTGCATCTCAGCAGTGAGGAGGGACTCTCTCTTGGCTCCATCTCAGCACAGGCCTGGCCTCTTTGGTTGCTGGATTGTGATCTCCCCGTTTACTTCCTGGGGAGCCATAGATCACGTAGTCGCCATTGCCTGTCTAGGCTACCCTCCACTCAGTGCCTACACATCAGTGAAACCCCATCTACAATCTCTAGGGAGGGAAATCCAATCCCTTCCTTTGGTGATCACCCTTTGTTTTCTTTCTTTGCTCTGTTGCTTCATTAGTTTGGCTAGTTAATCTCTTCTGTGCACCTGTGATTGTCCAATGACCTCTCTATTCATTCTTGTCCTTCATTTCCTCTGTTGTTCATCTTCATATTGCAGAATGGTAGTTGCCTAGCAGGGATTTGGAGGGGAGGATTCCTAAATGCAATGTCTCTTTCACATTTGAAAAGATGTTCAACCTCACTCTTTGAAAGAAAATATATATTAAAAGCACAGGGAAATATTATTTCTCATCCATTAGATGGGCAACAACCAAAGTTTAATGACACAAGAGGCTGTGAGAAACCAAGGATTCTAGTACCTTGCTGGTGAATGTGTAATATGGTACAACCGCTATGCAGAGGAATTTGGTCATATCCAGCAAAATGCATATGCATTTACTCTCTGACCCAGCAATTCTATTTCTAGAACTCTCCCGAAGATACACTGGCAAAAATATGAAATGGCATCTATGTACAAGGTTATGCAAGGTAGCACTTTTGTGATAACAGAAGTATGGAAACAGCCCAAATTTTGGCTGTAGAGATCTAACTGAATAAATTAGGGTAGTCAACAAAACGGACTATTTACGCAGCTATAAAACAAGAATGAGGGATATTCTATATAATGTCATGGAGTGGTTCCCAGACTATATTGTTAAGTGAATAAAAGCATGGTAGGGAATAGTAGGTATAGTATGATTCTCTTTATCTAAGAAAGGGGTAGAAGCATACACACATTCTCACTTGTATTAACAATCAATGAAAGGGTAAAGCAAAAACTAAAAAGATTATTCACAGAAAGAGGAAGGAACAGGGGAGAGGGGATAGAGATAGAAGCTAGGCTTTCTCAGAATATATGGTTTTTTATATATTTAATTTTGGAACTATGTAAATATTTTAAATAATTAAAATATTAAGATTAGGCAAATCAATAAACTGACAAGCAATTTCTAAAAACTGAAAAGCAGAGTGAAATAAATAAATGCAATGCTATGTCAGTTGGTGGCATAATCCCACATGAAGAAACTAGTACAACAGATTTTAAAACACAGCAATTTGATAGCCTACCTTAGCAGGATACAAAAAAGAAATAAAAAACCTTAAAACTATTATCAGTCATTATATTATTGTTGGTAGTCGTTGGTATTCCTACTCTGAGACTCCTAGGCACGTCCTATGTATTGGGAAATCATATTAGTAGTGTTGAGAACTGGATATTCAGCAAGAGTGAAAGGAGATATAGATATGATCTTAAAGAAGTAAAAAAGAAAAAGTATTTTTACATTGGAAATGAAATAAACCCCTGTGAATTTTCTTTTAAAAAGTATTTCCTAGCTGTGTTCATTAAAAAGGCTTAGAAGCAAGAACCAAGTCCAAAAGTACCCCTAGTGCCCACATTTTAAATATCAGTTTCCACTAAAAGGAACCAGGGCTTCTTGGAGAAACAACTGATTCTAGGTCAGAGACAGAAAACGTACAAGACGATGTTGAGCCAACTTCAAAAGGCTCCCACTAGCCAATGGCACAATTTGAACATTAATTAGAACAAACTGCAGTGGATTTAAATACATAAAATATGTTTGGATATTTTAAAATGTGCAACTTTGGAAGGTGTTAGGGAATCAACTCATTAATATGAAAACTGGTAAATACATATAATTATTTCCTTGCTTTTCCTTTACGAACTATATCCCGGAGTAACCAAATAGTTGGTGGGACAAGTTTTCTTTATGTATAGCATTTCAGCTTATGAAAAAATAAATGATAGCATGTTACCATTTTGTAATCCCTAGGCTATGATCATTAATAGTTCCTAATGATCCCAAAAGAGAGAGATACCCAAATATTATATGATTCTGTTGGAGACACTGCCTACAAAATATTCTACCTAAAAAATAGAAGCTCAATCTGATTAAGTTTCTAGATCTTACTGCCAATTAAAGGAAACATAAAAGAGAGACAATCATGTTAAACAATCTCCCAGGGCAGCAACTGGCAAAATTCCGAATGCAGGAGACTCCTCATTCTGAATAATTCTCATTTATCTCCGGATAAATGACCCGACTTCTACAACAACAAAAAATTCTCAAAGGGTGGGGAGTAGACACCTATAGATTAGAAAAGACTTGAGACATATCAGCCAATTGTAATGTACGAAGCTAACAAGAATACTGACTTAAAAAAATACTATCAAAGAAAGTATTAGTCAATCACAGAAATCTGATTGTTTTGAGTGTTTTTAATTTTTAAAAATGATAGTAATGTGACTATGTTTTTTTTTTTTACTTTCTTTGAAAAATATTTAATAGCATAGGAAAAGCTGATGATCTAAAGAGTTAGTTTTATCTGTTGGAGACTCATTACCAAAATGTTACAGATGAAGTATGATGCCTGAAATTTGCTGCAAAATAATCCCAGAACCAGCAGGGTGGTGGTAAGGGTATGGGTGGGGGTATAAATGAAAACAAAATAGGCCATGAGTTTATAATTGTTGAGGCTGACTGATAGGTACAGGGGGTTTCACTATACTATTCTCTCTGTTTTGGTATAGGTTTGAAATTTTTCATTTAAACAACATGAAGGCATAAAAAGGGAAACAAACACCCCCGTGTGCACGCACATGCCACACATACACACAAGGAAAAGAAGGAAAAAGAAGGGTAGATCCTGCCTTGAATAGGGAGAAGAGCTCAGCAATAAGACATAAGAGGGACCCCGTGCCTGTCCCAGCACCTGGTACTCAGTAGATGCTCAATATTTATTGAAGGAATGAAATATTGGTTGATAGGTAGGGATACTGGGTGTTATGAATGGAATTGTGTCCTCCCAAAATGTATAGGTTGAAACCCTAGCCACCAGTGTGACTGCATTTGGAGAGAGAGCCTTTCAGGATGTAAATAAGGTTGAATGAGGTCATGAGGACAGAGCCCTAATCCAGTAGGACTTGTGTCCTCATTATAAGAGGAAGAGACACCAGGGGTGCATGTGCACAGAAAACAGGCCACGTAAGAACGCAGAGAGGAAGTGGGCATCTGCAAGCCAAGGAGAGATGCCTCAGGAGAAACCAACCCTGCCAGTACCTTGATCTTGAACTTCCAGCTTTCAGACCTGTGAGAAAACAAATTTCTGTTGTTTAAGGTGCCCAGTCTGTGGTGCTGTGTTACGGCAGCCTAGGCCAACTGATACACTGGGCTTCTGATGAGGGGTTGCTGTCCCTGTGAGGGATGAGCCACTTCTCCTGACCCTGATGCTAGAGTTGTGCAAGGCAAAGAGGAATACGGAATGTTGACAGAATAGAATACAAAGAATGAATAGTAATAGAACATTGAGCCCTACAGCATGCCAGGCACTGCCTTCATATGTGTTTTTACTTTCCCTGTGTGTTCGTCTTCACAGCTACCTATAAGGCAGGCATGGGCATTAACCTCATTTCATAGCTGAGGGAACAGAGTTGAGGTACAAAGAGCTTTGGCAACTGGCCAGGAACACACCCTAGGAAAGCGCAGAGCCAGGATTTAAACCTGGACAGTCCAGCTCCAGAGCCTGCATTTTTAACCACTATGGGTGGACATGGGAATGCCCAGCTCAATCACTGCCTCTGTAATGGGATGTAGGCTGCTGCTAAAGGGGTTTTGTTGTCTAGTGTGAGTGACAAGAAGTAGTGGAAGTTCCTTCCTCTGATGAAAGTGACTCTGGAGTTGGAAGTAGGCCCTGCCGCTGGAAGTGTGGCCTCCTACTCTCCAGCCTTGCCTCCCCACTACCCCGCTGAGCCCCTTACCACCTGTCTTCCACTGTTTTGTGGTAGAATACAAGCAGAATGAACTCGGACTCAGACCTCACTTGGAGGTTAAAAGTGATGATTCTGGAATCAGAATATCTGGATTTGAACCCTGACTCTCTCATTCACTTAGCTGTGGTCTTGAGCTAGTTGCATAACCATCTTGAGCTTCAGTTTCTTCACCTGTGAAATAAGGATAACAATACTATCTTCATGAGGTTGTTATGAAGATTCAATGGGGCAATGGATGTTGATATGGTTAGGCTTTGTGTCCCCAACCAAATCTCACCCCAAATTGTAATTCCCATAATCCCCACATGTCGAGTGTGGGACCAGGTAGAAGTAATTGGATCATGGGGGCAGCTTCCCCTATGCTGTTCTCATGATAGTGAGTCTCAGGAGATCTGATGGTTTTATAAGCAACTGGCATTTCCCCTGCTTGCACTCACTCTGTCCTGACACCCTGTGAAGAAGGTGCCTGCTTCTCTTTCGCCTGTCATCATAATTGTAAGTTTTCTGAGGCCTCCCTAGTCGTGTGAAACTGTGAGTCGATAAAACCTCTTTCCTTTATAAATTACCCAGTCTTGGGTATTTCTTCATAGAAATGTGATAATGGACTAATAAAGATGTAAAGCAGTTGGCCTAGTATTTAGCACATAGTACACACTCAATGATTACTAGCTGGGTGATTTTGGAAAAGTCAATTCACCTCACTGTTTTTCCAGATTCTCATGCATCAAGCACAATATCTTCCTCAAGAGTGACAAGAAGATTAAATGAGAGATTACTAGAAACCCAATATCCGCCCTTACGATTCTTCCTTAGGTGTCTAAATGAGCTACCACTACCACTTAGATTTCTCTGTGGGAGTAAGGAGAACTGACCTTCTTTCTTCATTATAGGACTTGCCTTTTTTTTCTGATATTAAAAGTAACACATTTGGTGTACATATAGAGAATAAATGTGGACGTGTTTATACTAAACTGTTAAATCATTTTCCTCTGGGGAGTGGGATTGGGAAATGAGCATTTTCGCTTTGAGCTTTACTGCACTTGTGCATCGTTTGAAATTTTTACAACCACCAAGTGTTCCTTTATTTATTTATTTGACAGAGTCTAGCTCTGTCACCCAGGCTGGAGTGCAGTGGTATGATCATAGTTCACTGCAGCCTCTAATTCCCAGGCTCAAGCAATGTTTTAAGTATTTCTTTAAAAATTAAAAAACGAAAATACAGGGACCAGGCACAGTGGCTCAGGCCTGTAATCCCAGCACTTTGGGAGGCTGAGGCTGGCAGATCATGAGGTCAGGAGTTCGAGTCCATCCTGGCCAACATAGGGAAACCCCATCTCTACTAAGAATACAAAAATTAGTCGGGCATGGTGGCACATACCTGTAGTCCCAGCTACTTGGGAGGCAGGAGAATCGCTAGAACCCAGAAGGTGGAGATTGCAGTAGGCCAAGATTATGCCACTGCACTCCAGCCTGGACGACAAAGCGAGACTCCGTCTCAAAAAAAAAAAAATGCACTTACTGTAGATAATTCATCTCTTTTTTGTATTTCTTGTAAGCAGAATATTTTTAAAGCTCAGCTCTTTGTCTTTTAATAGGGAGTTTAATTACCTTTATTGTCATAACTGATATGTTTGTCTTACTGCTGTCATTTTGTTTCATGCTGTCAATTTCCAGTGCTTCCATGTGGTATCCTGTCTTCTTTGTCTTATGCATTAGGCAATATGTTTCCTTTTAATTTTCTATGTGGATGTGGAAAGTAGAAAACCGGCTTTTCATTCTATTTGGAGATGCTTTTAAGTCTTTCATAAATGTGTTAGAAACTATATTCTCTCTAGTGATATAATTCAAGAAAAATGCAGTAACAGGGTCTGGATTTGAATTCTGGCTCCAACATCGTATCCACATCCACCAACACTTACAGTCTGGGAAGATCCTAGGCAGGTGACTTAACCTCTCTGTGCCCCAGTAGGGACAAAAATGACATCTATTTCCTAGGACTGGTGCAAGGTTGAAATGAGGTGACATTGTAACATTGTAAGACATTTATCATTGTGGGGTATGTTTATCTAGTTTTCCTTAAAAGAGACAAGGAGGAAAGGGGGAGAGAAAGTCAGGCAGGGACTCCGGTGTAGCTGCCTTTACTACCCAGAAGTCTTTCTTGGGAAATTTCTGATTTTAAACATAAGGGACTCTTGTGCCCTGTGAACTCAAGATCACAGACTTGGCCAGTCGAGCCCATTCACTTCTGTATTGTCGAAGGCTGCTGTTGCATTATGACAGCAGAGTTATATCCCACAACTTCCTATCTGGTCCTTTAAGAAAAAGTTTGCCGACCCCTGCTTTAGATCCTCCAGATAATCATCCTTCTTTCTAAATTTAGGAGAAGCCATCGTCTCTCTTGTCCTATTATAGCCTCTCAAAAGCTAAGTGGCTCTTAGCATATATTAAAAGATTTTCTGAAAGACCATTAGCACCTGCATTTAATTGTCCACAAGGTGGGGATACTTAATCAAAAACAAAGCTAAAAAAAAAATGAAAAAGACACAGATGCTGATTGCAAAGCAGGGCTCTCCCATGGCTCACACAAAAGGAGGGAGAAGGGCCAAGAAGGGACAGGTTCCCAGGGGCTCCTTTATCCAGCTCTGTCTAAGGTTTTAAGGATAGGATTCGGCTACCCTAGGTGGCATCAGGCTCTCTCACTCTGGCTGTCATGCTACTCCCCAGATGCCTGAAAACCAGGCTGGCATCTAATGAGCATCACGCTGAGAAAACCGAGCAGGTTCTCCCTGGAGCAAGTAAAGGTCTCCAGTAGACTGACCCTTACTTCTGGTGCCTACTGCCCCAACCCTACAGCATTTTCCCCTCCAGGGACAGAATGAACAAGACCTTTTTAAGTCTAAAATGAAGACTTTGCTTATGAAATAGTGATCCACTTGAAGATCCATTAACAAAAATCAAATTATCTCACGTGTTCATACATGGTCTTGAGGGTTTCAATGCATTGCCGAGCTATGGTCTAGGAGCACTTGATTCAGGAGTGGGAGGTAGAGAGGAGGATTGTGCTGTTACCAAGTCCTGAGGCTTCCTCCGTGGGGTCAACTCATTTGGGACTGAGCTCCTATAGGCTCAGGGGCAATGGGAATCTGGCCTTCTGCCCTGAGACTGCTCACAATCTTGGTGGGTAGACAGGACCAAGGCCTGTGGAACTGGTAAATGTAATAATGGTAAGACCCAGTATCCAAGAGAGTGATCCAGTGGTGGTGGCCCATGAAAAATAATAGAAATTAGGAGAAGGAAGAAATCAGGTGAGCTAGAGATGGCAGGGAAGGACTCAGAGAGATGAACCAACACAATGAAAACTAAAGAAATTCGAAGTGATCAAGAAGTGATCAAGAAGTACAAGGGAAAATGAGGGGGCTGGTCTGTAGGAAGGTGAAAGACCACTGATTGACAACCCTCCAGACTGGGTTCTGCATGGATGCTTTGTATGGTGACCTGTTTCACTGGCAAAAATAACTCCATCAGATGTGTATACTTATTCCCCTGCTGCCAATGAGAGAGCTGAGGTCTAGGTCTAGTTACTTAATCTAAGCCTATTAGTTCTACAGCTGGGAAGCATGAAAGTTGAGTTTCGTATTGTTTCTCTAACTCCAAAGCTTCTGTTCTTTCCAAAAGTGCCAATTGCACTGGGGAAGAATGGCAGATGAGGTTGTGTAGACCACACTGTGGGAAGCCTAGAAGTCAGAAAGAAATGTTTACTCATGTCACGGTTAGGGCAGGTTCTTGGAAGGACAGAAATGCACCACTTGGTCCCTCAAATTGGAGCAAATACTGATCTGATTGGTCCAATGAAGAAATGGTTAAAATCAAGTTAACGCTAATGGCCAAGACTTACTGAGTGCTACCTCTCACCAGGCACTGTTCCAAGGACTGTGCAAACTCAAGACAACTCTGAAGGGGGTTCCCATTAACGACCTGCATTTTACCATGGGGCAACCGAAGCACAGAGAAGTCAAGTCACTTCCCCAGGGTGGCTTGGATGATAAGTTGCAGGGTGGAGACAGCAGGCAGTCTGGTGAGAGTCGGGGCTCTGGAGGCCTTTCGTTGATATGCTTCTCATTAAGGAGGCTCTAGTCTAGTTAAAAGGTCATTCATTCATTCATTCATTTATTCATTCATTCGGGATTCATCAACCAGTATTGATCAAGCATCTACCAAGTGTCAAACAATACACCAGATGTGGGAATATGAGACCAAGGAAGATTCCCTAACCTCATGGGGCATCCATGACAGTGAGAGCGCAGCTTATGAGGACTTACTTTACACCAGGACTGCCCACTCCATACATACCTGATAATTATCATTATCCCTCCTTTTTTTTCCAGCTGGAAAATACAAAGGCTCAAGGGGAAAAGTGAATTGCCAGGATCCCAGCCCAGGCCCCTCTCACTCAAATGCCCACCTGGACCCCTTGCCACGTCCAGTTTTCTCATGGTCCCTCATCTCCCATCCACCCATTTGTAAGCTCTGGGCAATACTCTCTTAGGCACACTCCCTTCTTCATTCTCCTGTCCTTCCTACTCATGGCCACGAGGCCCAGATTTGAGTTTAGGAATTGGGTAAGTCAAGAGGTCTCTTAGGTTCCTATCCTCTTTCTATCACATGAAATGTGAGGAAGAAGGCTTCTTCCTCCTAAAAGGAGAGAATCAGAGCTTTCATCTCCTTGGACACTGTCAGTGCCCCCAAGGGGCCTTTGGGATACTCGCTATTCATCCATTATTCACCAATATTTATTAAGCAGCTATTTTGTGCCAGGCATCATGGTTGGTATACAATGCTTGGTACACAAATTTGTCTGTATACAAATGCTGGGTACACCATGCTTGGTGCACAAAAGCTGACTCCTGCCTCAAGAAGCTTTATCTGTATTTTAAATGTCTGTAGTTTGGTGAAACAGATGGCTGGTCTTGAAAATTGAGTCCAGTGTTGTCTTGTGTGGCAAGGCAGGACAGAGGAGCTGCTATCATAAGCCATGTGCTTGCTGCAAGTGTGTTTCTTCTGGCTGGTTGGCCCTGAGTCTCCTGGAGATTGACCACGAGGGTATCAAGTCAGCATTTAACAGGGCACAAAGGCCGAGACTGGGAGACATCCCAGGGAATTGGGGAAAATTAACATGTGGAGAAGGGAAGCGTGGTAGGCAGCTTGAAAGACCCAAAAACTTGCAGCACTGCCAATGGTACTTGGGCTGCCAGAGCTCCCCTGGGCAGGAGCTGGAAACCCGGCTCTTAATGGCCATGCTATTGAGAGAGTTCCCAGTTGAAAGAAGAGGTGCTTTTGATGCCTGACAGTCCAGAGCCATTTCTCTACTTTAATCTCTGGTTATAATGTAAATTCCTATGCACAGTGGCCTTATTAAGCCCCTGCTATGCCAGCATGAGGGTGAGAGAGTGGCCTTTGGTCCCAGAAGAAGAGGAAGGACTGATACAGAAAGGGATCACCATAGCGTGGGCTGCGTGCTCCCCATCCCCAGCCTCTCTGGCTGACAACCACTGCTGCCCCTGCAGGCACGTACCTTCACAACGCAGCACGGCGCTGTTCCAGACCACGCTGCCCTCCTTCAGGACGCAGGTGATGGTCTCTGAGCCCTGCGTCCCAAGGAAGCCTTCGTCACAGAGGAAGGAGATGGAGCTGCCCAGCTGGAGGCTGTCCCCAAACCGTTTGCCATTTACTGGAACGCCAGGATCAGGGCACTCATTGTGTCGGAAGGCTGTGTAGATGGGGTTCAAACACATGATCAGACATTGCTGGAGTACAGAAGAATCCCCAAAGAAAATAAGCTTCCTTGGGATGGTCAACCCTAGAGCTCCACCACTTCCCCAAGAACTTGCCATGCTGGAGGGAGAGCTAGACACCCTAGGACCTGGGCATTAAGCAGGTGCTCATTATTTGATTTCCTGCCTTCCTGAGCACCTGTTCTCACTGCATTCTAATGGACATTTATAGATCAGACAATGAGCTAAGTGTTTCTGCTGTTAGCTCACTTACACCATATAATGATTCTATGAAGTAGTTCTTGTTACCCTACTTTACAAATGAGGAAACTGAGGCTCAGTGTGGTTAATGAGCTGATCTGTCTCCTCAATGTCAAATCCATTCCAAGTTTCCCTAACTTCAAACAGTGATGGGATAATTTCTGCTTCAGGTAAGCTGTACTCTAAATCCTGTGACACTAATAGACTGTAAGCATCATAAAGGAGGTGCCCTAGAATTAACCCTGTCTGAAGCTACTTTATTTCCTTGCCTATTGTCAGGGCTGCCTCTCACTCTACCCAGGTAATTGATAATGCAGAACATGGGGAGAGGACAGAGTCAGAACACTGCAGATTTAATCGTACTTTGCCTCTTATTCGTTACATGGTCCTGGACAACTTATGCAATCCTGATGAGCCTTAGTTTCCTGACTGATAATATGGAGATCATCCTTCACTTGCAGGGTCATTCTGAGATATAAATAAAATGAAAGTTGACATGAACGTGAGAGTGCTGAGGGTTTGGTGCAGCACGTGACAGGTTATGGTAAGTGCTCATTGAATATGAGTTCCCTTCCTTCTTCCCTCCTGTGCATGGGAAGATGCTCTTTCCCGCTCAGTCTCTACCAAGCATGTTCCCTGCCTTCCTCCAGCACGGTTATCACAGTTCTCTTGCTAAATGTCTCTGAAGCCAGGCCCTATTTGCACCCCTGCTGTTCTGAGGACAGCAACTTTCCAGTGGAGACCAGGATCTGTGGCTGCATGGGTATGGGCCACTTGCAAAAAAAATTCTTGGACTCTGAAATCCCCTAGTGATAGAAACACTTGCACATTCAGAAACAGCAGTGGTCCCGGAGGCTGCTGGATCTTGCTAGAGGCAAGAGGCCTACAAACCTGACCCTTTCCATTACAGATGAGGTACGGGAGCCTCTGATGTGGAGGTGACTAGATGATCCCATGCAGGGCTTTGGCTGAGCACCCAACACCCTTCCCTTTGAATGCCTAGGTCAGTCCAGACTTCAGTCTCCCAACCTTTCTGCATTGGGAACTATGACCATGAAGTCACCCCGACATTTAGAAATATGGTGTGGGAAGAAAAGTGATGCTTGAGGCCCAGGAATCCAGGCATTTTTCTTTCAAACTCTTCAGTCATACACATGCCGGCACAGAGGAAGAAGATGGAGCTGCCACATACAAACACGTACATGCATGAACACACACACACATGCAAATGCACATAACAGGAATACGGAGCTATTTCCAACACCTGGGAGCAAAAGCTCTGAGTCAAGGACCCATTTCTCCCTGTGTACCTTTCCAAACCTCAGTTTCCTGGCATGTGAAAAGGGATAGATCTTGCTTTATGGAGTTTTTGTTGTGAGGCTTCCAGTGATGCCTGTTGAGTGCTTGGCACCAGGTTCAGCCCACAGTGGGTGCCCATAAATAAAATAAATAAAACTTTCATTTTATTTCTATCTCAATACATGGCAGCTACTGTCATCATTGTTCATTATGCTCCATGTGGAAGAAGAATTAGCTTTGTTCCCAGGAGTTCTAGGGGTGGAAGTGGGATCACTGATCCTTGTTACAGGGACGCAGATTTCAAGTCAACGTAAGGGAAAACAACAAGTGCCTGCTAGCTATGGAGAGAGCTGTCTGGGGAGACGAGCTCCCTGACACTGGGCAAATTCAAGCTCAGCCTCAGTGATCATCAGCCAGGATGTAGGAGGAGATTGAAGTCCTGTGGGAGAGACTACACTAATTCCCTGACACTTGGCCACAGACGATTGCCTCACAAGCCTACAAAAAATGTAGATTCTGGGGCCCCATCCCTTTAGTGATTCTGATTCAGCAGGTCTAGGATGGGGCCCAGATTTTTAAAATGTATTTCTATCAATCCATCCATTTGTATAAATGCATAGAAAACTATCTGCTATCTGTAACTGCACCTACCAGTTGTTGGCAAGGATCATTTCTGGATGGGGGGATTTTGGGTGGCGGTTAACGTCTCTCCTTTGATCTGTCCCATTTTTTGAGTATTTGCGTATTGGATGTGTATCATTTTTACAGTGGTAGAGAAAGCTTGGAAAGAAATACAAGTAAGAGCTTCATCCTCAGGTTAGTCTGCTGCCCTCAAGATGAGGCTTAGCCTCTGGGCCACCTGCTGCCTCCTCCTCCCAAGTTCCTGTTCAGTGTCTACACATGTTCTGAACCCATGGAGTTCTCAGCCCTCACCATCCTGGATAAGTGTGTTCCCTGGGATATCTCTCACCCCTGTTCTTCCCACTCTGCCAGGGCAAGAAGAAGCATTTACTCATTCATGGATCCTTCCATTCTGTAAACATTTGCTGATCCTTACCACACACCAGGCCCTGCGTTGGGCTGAGGAAATAGAAAGATAAGCAATGTATACTTACTCCTTTCTAGTATGAAGCAGCATGGTCAGGGCTAGACTAGGAAGGTTAGAAAAGACAGAACTAGACTCTTCCCCTGCTTCTTCCTGCCGATAGGGGATGAAACAGGAATCCCCTGAAGGAGATACGCCCTGAGAAGGTTGATCATGTCCTAAAGAAGAGTGGTGAGGGGAATGGAATGGGCTTTATCTGGCTGGTCCTTGGAATCGAGGGTCCCAAATAGCCCACCATGTAGCACCTAATGTCTTCAGTCCAACTGGGCCCCAGGGATAGGTGGAAGAAGGAGGCAAAGTCTTTATGCCAAGGGTGGGAATGGGGGTTGGGAAATCAGTATGTGTTTGTGGGCATGGGGCAGAGCTTGCGCTGGGGACTTGCCCTTGAGAAGCAGCCTCTGGGAAAGGATTGCTCAGACAGACCCAGCTCCAGCCTCACTTGACTGTTCGTCATCAGCCATGTTCACTGGATTTACAGCTTACTATGACCTGATAACCACTTCTTGCTATCTTTGGTGGCTTGCTATTTCTAGTCTCCAAGCTTCTGCCCCCTCCGCCCCAGCAACCCCTCTGTAACCACGAGATACAGAAATAAAAATAATCACTGCTGAGTTTAGGCTGCTTCCAGAGAAGGGGCTGAGGATTGAAACTGGAGGTGGCAGCTTTCAGGCGGTGGCCCTGAGAGGGGCTATGGGGAAATTCCCTAAGAGTTGTCTCCCATGAGTCTGGAAGCCCAACAGAAGTGCTGCTCCAAAGCTCTGATTCTGATTTGACTATGGGAATGGGAACTGGGCAAAGCAAAGTGAGCAGCCCTGCCAGGATCCTGGAGGTCAGCAGCAGGCAGGCATTCAGGGATATGGGAGAGCACCTCAGAGAGGGCATCAGGAACTAATGAGAAGGATAGAGGCTTTCTTTCTATTAGGCCCTCTCTAGTTCTGGCTGGGTCTTGTAGGATGGGGAAAGTTGGCAGCAAAAATGAGGTTCCAGGCTCCTTTTACATTATATATCACAACTATGGGAGATAAATGCCCTTTAGAGAGTGACTTCCAGAAAAGAGTACCTTGCCTGGCAGCCAGTGCTGCATGCCCTTTCTTGTTGGGAGCTCATGTTGGGAGCTCCATGTCTGGGCACTGCAGCCCTGCAATGCCCTGGGAACTGCCCACTCATACCAACACTCCTCCATGGCAGCACCTTCAATTATCTTCAGAGGAAGACACTCAGAGGGAGGGCTGGCTGGTGACAGAGGGAGGACTCACTGGTAAAGGTGATGTTGAAGCCCCTCTTCCCTGTGGAGTGGTCAGTCTGGAACTCAAGACGGGCCACGTGGCCACTGCTTGTGATGGAGGAGGGAAGCTGGTTTCCTGAGAAGGTACCCAGGACAGGTGCCTCGGCGGTGGCCCCATCCTTGATGACCAGGAAATCAAACTGAGGCTCCACGTCAATGTCATTGAAGGCCAGGTGGATGCGGCTCTCAGGCCTGGCCAGGATGAGCCAGACGCAGTGGAGGTGATTGCCATAGTCCTCTGGGTAGTTGGGAGACAGGACAATCCCAGACGGGCTGGTGAAGTTGAAGAAGCAGGAGACTGCAAGAGAAGAGCAGTGGAGGTCAGTAAGCATCCCCAACATTCTGCCTGAGCCACTGAGGGCTGGCAGGGGGAACATCTTCTTAGTCTAAAAAGCAATAGAAAGAAAGAGTGGCACAAGGTTTGGGTTGGACTGGCTGGGCTCTGAGCTCCAGACAGGAGACCTGCTGGGCTCCATGCTGGATTTAGCAGTGGGAAGGGACCCTTTGGCAAAAGGCAGACATGGCAGAATGGGTCTTCTCTTGGCTCCTCTCCCCTAGTCAGCACGCTCACCTAGGCTGTGTCTGCGTGCTTTGGGTCCCTTGGGTGGGGCAAATCCATAACCCAAGCCTAAGTGTAGAGTCACAGTCCCTGACCACTCTCAGCTGGGTTTACAGCAGTAGGAAAGGACATTGCTTAATGACACAGTGGTGGTAATTCCCCAGGCGGTAATGGGGTAGAGGCAGTCCAGGACCATTTGTCTCCTTCAAATATTTTTGACGGGAAAATGATAGGTGTGCCATGAGTTTCTGATAACCCCAAGACACCACACTATGCTGAAGAGGTGCCGGGAGCACCATCCTTCAGAGACCAAAGCTTCTGAAGAAACTGGGGGAGGGAGGTGACAGCGTCCATTGTGATCCCTGCCCACGTCCTGTTTTCTCTCCTCTATTTCACCCTAAGGATCCACCCTTCTAAAAACCCTTATTTTAAGCCCTTTTAATGCCAACTACTAGCAGACCCTGGAATAAGAATAGGCAAATAAAGTGCTGTAATTGGGAAAACAAACAAACAAATGCTAAAACAAAATTATAAAAGAAAATAATAGAATGAAAAAAATAATTGCAACAACTATAATACAGGAAAAATATCAATATTGAATTAGAGCTTTTATTATTATTTAAGAACATCACCAAGATGAGTAAAGAGAGTGCTTACGGGATTCATAAGAAAATAGAATAATATGATAACACAGTCCATTTCAATACAAAAGATAAAGAAAAAATATAGAACTCAATATTGTTGAGGCTTTATGGCACCTCATATATGCATTTATTGTCAGTTGCAGAGCAAAACCGATGTGATCCTTTTTGAAGGGAGTATGTAAGTTCTTATCCAGAGCCACAAAACTACTCAAAGGCTGACTCAGTAATCTCTAGGAATTAATTCAAAAGAAAAAGAGCCACCTAGCCAAAGATGTTTACAATGACATAATTTTATGAGAGAGGAAAAATGTGAACAAACTATATGTCATCCCAATAATGTGAGGTAAATTATAGCTTTTAATGTGATGTAGTTTGAGTGCAATCATTAAAGTGATAAATATGACCCTGTAGAAAGAATGTTAAACATAATTTTAAGTAAAGCAGTAGATCATAAAATTATATGCATGCTTTTGATTATAGCTATTAAATATTTGTTTATATATGGATAAAGACTGGACATGAGCCCTCAAATAAAACTTGTATCAGGGTCATAGGCATTCAAAATGAAACAACATTTAATTTTTCTGACTGCAAAAATGTTGTAGGTTCATTCTAAACATCTTTTAATAGATACAAGTACAAAGAAGATAATTCCAAACATGGATAAACATTTAAATCCATTTATAACATTTATATAGATGTTTGGTGTTAATTAAATGGATATTTAAGTGAGTAAAATATTTGACTTACTAAATGTAATGATGCTAAGATGAAGAATAATAAAATGATGTTTACCCAAGGGGAAGAAAAAACACATAAAACAAAAAAAATTGGTGACTCCTGGTGATGAGTTTAGTCCTGATTCTTCCTGACTCTGCCCAGCTCCCCATTTTCTGCATGAAGTATTTCTTTTCCAGTCTGCAGCTATAAAAGCCCTCCCATGCAATTCAGCAAAGTAAGCCTGGTTCATAACACACATTCAGTCTCATCCCTATAATCCATGTATGTTTTAAGTATAGAAAGAATTTGAGCCGAGGGGAGAGAAGGACATGAAAAAGCTTTTAGGCAATGCAAGATAGAGCTAATGGTTATTATTATTATTATATATTATTGAGGGTTTACTAAGAGTAGACACCATTCTAAGCACTTTCATCAATTACTCAATTTAACTGTCGCTATAACACTATGAGGTAGGTATTGTTATTAACCCCATTTAAAGATGAAGACACTGAGGCACACAGAGGTTAAGTAATGCAGGGCCAGTAAATGGTAGCGCCAAGGCCAAATCAATGCAGTCTGACTC
Organism: Cacajao melanocephalus; assembly: GCA_963573385.1. NCBI lineage: Eukaryota > Metazoa > Chordata > Mammalia > Primates > Pitheciidae > Cacajao > Cacajao melanocephalus. The sequence continues at coordinate 38,566 of CAUYLG010000393.1, read as the reverse complement.
CAGAGACCAAGCTCTTACCAACCCCCCATCACTGTCTCTCAGTATGAGGATAACACTTCCCACTGGGCCTATGTGACCGTGGAGTCTTAGAAGGTGTTCCTCGAATCTGCCGAATATTCATCTGTTGACTTGAAATATTACATCAGCTCTGAATTGGAGGTCTCTAGGCTGGACATGGATGCCCCCACATAGCCATCTTGTCTCTAGCTTTGTGGGAGTTCAGTTGGGAACATAAAGCAAATAACAAGGAATCCAAACCCAAAAGCAAAGACTTTGAAGATAGACGAGGTGAATCAGGAGGCCTGCTGAGCAAGTCCAGGGCAGATGCAGACAAAGAAAGGTGCTAAAGTTTCAGAGGGAAGAGGGTCAGGGGCACTGTGAGTATGTGAGCAAATGAATTTACTGTAGAAGAGTATTTAATTAAGTAGGCCTGAGCCCCTCACCCCTGCTCCATCACTCCATCAGGGTATTATTTTTTCTCTAGAACCTTTCACCAGGATTGCCATGTTGCAAAGCTCCAGGGGCACCATTTTGGAATTTGAGCAGCTATATATGATAGCTCCGCTTATCATTCTCTAAAATTATCTTGTTTATATGTTTAGCTATTGATGGTCAGTTCCTCCCTCTCCCCAACACATACACAGATCTTCAATGAGAGCAGAAATCTCATCTGATTTTGCTGAATCTTTAGTGGATCCCACAATACCTGGCACATTGTAGGTTCTCAACCAATATTTGCTGAATGGATCAATGAGTACCTAATGGTTGAAACCATTCTGAAAGATGGTGACATGAACATGTGGGCCTCGCAACCCCAACCTGCTCCAAACCTCAACCAACAGATTGACCAAAGTCTGTACAAATATTAATAGATGGACACCTGCGTCAACTCTGGAAAATAGAGAAAAATACTATGCTGCACCCCTCCATGTATTTCTCTTATACATAGTACAGATGTGCCCCTAAATAATTTACAGTGGAAAAGGATGTGAATGAGCCAAGTGCTTAAACAGCAAAGGCAACAGAAAGCTGCTCTTAAATATCAAAAGCCTAAAAAAATGTCCTTTTTACATCCACTCAAAGATGTTTCCTATCCAACCATGAGATGGATTTAAATGACAGACTCAAGTATGGTAAAGCTGTAGTTAAGAAAAAGCATAAAAAAAAGAATGACAATGAGCAAGTAAACCATATGGTAATGAATTTAAATAATTTCTATAAACATAGTTATAAAGTGAAATGCAAGGGTAACAAATATTCCTTGGAAGAGAAAACTTAAGACATTACTCCTGCCCAAACTCTAGGGTAGAATATTCCAGATTATACTGACACAAAGAGTAAAGTTGGAGCAAGGAGCTATGCTAATTTGTTCATCTTGCAAGAAATCCTGTTTTGTAGTTTCTGTGGTTAATTAGAGAAATATAGGTTGGGGCATGTTTTTAAAGATGTTAGGTGTAATTAGTAACAGAATATGAAATAGCTTATCTTCAAAATTACCGAAGAGGAAAAAGCAAAGCAGTCAGTTTAGGGGAAAAAAAAGAAATTCAAAGGAAACAACAAAGAAGCATGGGGTAGAGGGATTACAATGTAAGAGGCTTTAAAAAAGATAAAACATCATTTATAACAATAAATGTATACAGGTTAACCTCCTAGTAATATATAACCTTCTCTTTAGGACAAGACACACAGCTAAGACAAAGTGACCCTGAATAGTCAAAGGTAAAGGAATGGGCCAATACAGCTCAGGCTTTACATTAGAAGAGTGTTATCATTTATCAGTACAAGTCCAAAATATTCTATTTAACTGGTGGACTGGGCTCAGGGCATCACAGATTTTAAAATGTTCACTAGGTGATCCCAAATTACAGCCAGGCTTTGAGAACTACTGGTGGAGGCAAATGTGAACAACAAAAAAGGAGTTTTAATATTAATATCAGATCCTTGGATATTACATTACACCTGACTCTTGGATGTTCCTTTTCTTAGGCAAGAGTTTTCTGGACAGCTACCAAAAGACATTTCTTTTTATACCTGGAAAGATACAGGGCTGATAAACTGACACTCTTAGAAAAGAATGTGACCTTCTAAAGCTCTGTCTTTCATCTCAAGAGAGTACTCAGACCTGCTGCAACAAGGGCAGTAAGAGGAAGTCTGCATTGTCCCACAAAGATCTAATCTTCCTTGCTCTGGAAAATTATGAATGCATGTTGTGTCGTAGTATTTCTGTAAGAGAATTTAGGGAGAGCCTGCTTCTCAGTGCCCCAAATGAGGGATTTAAAAAAAGTTGCAATTGGATCTCATTCCTATCAATCACCCAGGTTAAAAGAGGGAGATTAGGCACCTTCCTCCTTCACAGTAGTTACCAGGCTGTGCTCATGGATCTTGACCTTGACTAAACTTTTAAGTCAGAGGCTTCAGACTGTTGAAAAATAATAAAGATGGGAAACTTGTTAACAAGTAGATGTATCATTACTGTGCATGATATTGGGTTATGATTGAACATGAACTTGAGTAGAAAATAAAAGGGGCCTGTTGAAGACCCCTCTTTTGTTATGTTTTTCTTTTGGTGTTGTCACTGCTAGCTTCATTGCTTTCAAAATGATAATTCAAAACAAAGAGAGTTTTCAATAGTCCTGATAGAGACCTAAAACAAAATCCAAATATCATATTTGAAACATGAAGAATGAACCCATTCCAAAATAAAGATAAGACAGTTATGATACTTTATGTCCCAAAGCACGAAAACAGACAAAATAAAATATACTAACATGAAGTCAAGATAAAGATAAAGAGGACCTGAGAATATTATGAGTGTGTGTATTACATGAAACTCTGTAGTCTTCAAACAAGAAATGCAACCTTCTTTACAGGTACCCATGGAATATTACAAAGTTAACCTTACATTAGGCTATAAGAAAATTCCCATAAATTCTACCACAATGCAAAAACTGTTGGGGCACATTTTCTGTTCACAGTACAAATAAACTAGAAGTCAATAAGAAAATAACAAATTAAAATCCTAATCACTTAAAAATTCATAAAATTCTTTCCAAATATGTTCCTGAGTTCAATGAGGAAACAAAGCTGTTAATATAGACTTCTTATAATGATGATGATACTAAACCAAAGCTGTAGTAAGGAGAAAATTCATAGCTTTCTCCATGATTAAATAATAAAGAAATAGAATAAGTGCAATTAGTGTTTATACTTAAAAACTTAACAAAAAGAATAACTGAACAAGATTAAAGAGAGAAGGGAGAATACACTTAGAAAAGGTGAAAACAGCAGAAAATAATTGGCTTCTGAAGAGATCAATAAAAATTTTTGACTGGTCTGCTCAATAAGTAGAAATGGAAAAGATAAATGTACATAGAGATAGGAGGTTATAATAAAACTACGGTGATAATCCAACTATAAAAGAATAGTATATATAACATATGAAATATGGATAAGATGGAGAATTTCCTAGGGAAATCTGAATGACTAAAATTAGCATGAAGGTAAAAACCTGAGGAAACTTGAAAACACTTAGTGGGTAGGTGGTTTGATAGCCAGTGCTTCAAAACTGTAAACAAACTTGTAATAGCCATGCTATTTAAATTGATCTTGATACGATACACTCATTAACAATAATATGTAAGATACACACACATGATTATATCCACCAACACAATGACACACCTACAGTGTAAAAAAACGTACATGCAGAGTGCTAGAAAATCAAATTCAGCCCTACAACAATAAGCCAACATCTCCTACACAACAAAAACAACAAAACTTTACTGATGGGCAGAAAAAAAATTTTTAGTGGAGAGATAAACTATATTCCTGGGTAATCAAAAGTGTCCTCAAATCATGGTACAAATTTAACACAATTCCAGGCAAGATCTATTTTCTTTTTCTGGAACTTAAAGCCACTGTAAGATCCATCTGTTGGTAAACAGGTGAAAACAGCCAAGTTCTCCTTGAGATTGATAAGGAATAATTCCATGTAAGGTGCTAGTTGGCATTCTAAGAGCTTTCTGTATCTTAACTCATTAACTCTCACAGCAACCCTCTGAGATGGGTACTATTATTAACCTACTTTACAGAGACAGAAGCTGAGTCCAAATGTTCAAGTAACCTGCCCACAGTCATACAGTCACTGTAGGTGATAGGGCTGGGAAAATAAGCCAGTTAGGCCAGTACCAGAGCCCAAGCTCTCAACCATGACACCTATTTCCTTCCAGTGGAGGAAGGGCTTGCCAACTCAGATATTAAATATTAAAACATATTACAAAGCTATAATAACATAATTTATACTATGTTGACTTCAAAAGAGAGATCAACAGAGCTAGAAAAGAAAGTCCAGAAAAAGAACCAAAAATATATGATGAAGGGGGCTTTTCAAATTAGCAGAGAGAGGGTTGATTGATCAATACATGATGCTAGAACAAATGGCTAGCCAGTTATTGACAAAATTAGATCCACACTTCATGCCATGTACCAGAGAAGTCCTAGAAGAAAACATAAGGAATATTTGTATAATCTTGGAGGTAAGGAAGGACTGACTCTATTAGTATTACACCAGAACTAGAAATCATAAGGGAAATTTTAAACAACACAAATGGAAGGTTTTAGATTTCAAAAATCACCATAAACAAAAGCTGAATGATGAGAGACAAATAGAGAAAAAATATGTGCAAGTTACTACATTTAAATATTTACTACCCTTCGTATATAAAGAATTGCAATTTGATAGAAAGATGTACACTCAACATAGAAATATTGGCTAAGGAAATTAAGAGGCAATCAATGAAGAATAAGTGAAGTTGGTTAGTAAAGAGGTGAGAAAACATATAATATTATTAGAAAACAAAAACTTCAAACAACAGAGCTATTAAAAAAACAAAAAACAAAAAACAGAGCTATTGGAAAAAAAAAAACAACCAAAGATGTCATGGAACTTTTTGAGAGAAAGGAGACAAGCTGGCAGGGCAGATAGAGGTCAAGCAGTCAAGAGGTGGGAGAAAACACAGGAGAATGGGGTCATTCAGACAAGGAAGGGGGGTTTCCACAAGGAAGAAGGGCCATCTGTTTTGAAAGACAGCTGAGCACCATGTATCATCTCGGCTGAAAATGATCCATTGGGTTTCAGCAACATAAGGATAATTGGTGAGCTCGGTGAGAGCAATTTCAGAGAAGTGGTGGATTCAGAAGTCAGAATGGAGTGGGGTAACAGGGTACTGGGAGGTGAGAAACGAACACAGCAAGGGTACATAGAAATCCTGCTACAGAAGTTCAGGTATGAAAGAGACTTAGAGAACTTGCAAGAAGATGGGGGTGTGAAGAGAGATGCTTTTTTTTTTTTTTTTTTTTTTAAATTTGAGAGAGGCCTGAGAAAATTTCAGTGTTGATGGAATGCAACTGGCAGAAGGGAAGTGGCTGAAGAGTTAGCAGAAGGAGGAAGAATTATATGAAGCATAAGGTTCTTGAGAACGTGAAAAGTGAGGAAGAATTTTTAGCTAAATGTATTAAACAGTGGGTTGCAACCCATTATTGGCTGGTCAGAAATTGCATGTTAAGAAACAAAACAAATAAAAAACAAGAAAAATAATATGGTTTGTTTTTTTTGTCTCCTCCAAATCTCAGGTTGAAATGTAATCCCCAGTGTTGGAGGTGGGGCCTGGTGGGAATCATAGAGGCAGATCCCTCATGAATGGCTTAGCACCCTTGGTGGAGAGTAAATTTTTGTTCTGGTAGTTCACATGAGATCTGGTTTCTTAAGAGTGTGGTACCCCCTGCCCCACCTTGCTCCCACCCTCACTGTATGATATGCTCGCTCCCTTTTGCTTTCTGCCATGATTATAAGCCTCCTGAGACCCTCACCAGGAGCTGAGCAGATGTTAGTACCATGCCTGTACACCCCAGAAACATGAGCCAAATCAAACCTCTTTTCTTTATAAATTACCCAGTCTCAAGTATTTATAGAAATACAAGAATAGGCTAATGCAGAAAATTGGTACCAGGGGTGGGATGTTGCTATAACATACTTGATGATGTGGAAGCGACTTTGGAACTGGGTAACAGGGACAGACTGGAAGAGTTTGAAGGGTTCAGAAGAAGATAAGAAGATGAGGGAAAGTTTGTAATTTCTTACAGACTGTTTAAATGGTTGTCACCAAAATGCTGTTAGAAGTATGGACAGCAAAGGCCAGGCTAGCAGGTCTTAGATGGAAATGAGGAACTTATTGAGAGTTGGTATAAAGGTCACCCTTGCTACTCCCCAGCAAATAACTTGGCTGCATTAAGTCCACATCCTAGGGCTTTTTGCAGGTTTGAATTTCAGAGTGATGACCTAGGGTATCTGATTGAAAAAACTTCTAAGAGGCAAAGCATTCAAGAATTAGCATGGCTGCTTCTAACAGCCCAAGATCAGACACAGGAGCAAAGGGATGACTTAAAGTTGGAACTTATATTTGAAAGAGAAGAAAAGCATAAAAGTTTGGAAAATTTGCAGCCTGGCCCTGTGGTAAAGAAAGAATCTAAGCAGTCTGTAGAGAAACCACTTGCTAGAGAGATTAGCATTACTGAAAGGGAGCCAAGTGCTAATATCCAAGACAATGGAAAAAAGGCCTTGAAGGCATTCCAGAAATCTTTGCAGCAGCCTCTCCTATCATAGGCCCAGAGGCCCAGGAGGAAAGAATGATTTCAGGGACCAGGTCTGGGGCACTGCTGTTGCTCCCTGCATCCTGGCTACTCCAGCTGCAACCACAGCTCAAAGGGCTCCAGATATAGCTTGGGCTTCTGCTCTGGAGAGTGTAAGCTGCCATAAGCCTTGGCAGCTTCCATGTGGTGTTAAGCCTGTGGGTGCACAGCATGCAAGCATAAAGAAGGCTTGGCAATTTCTCCATAGATTTCAAAGGATATATGAGAAAGTCTGGGTGCCCAGGCAGATGCCTGCTGCAGTAGCTGAGCCCTAACAGAGAACCTCTACTAGGGCATTGTGGAGTGGCAATGTGGGGATGGAACTCCCACACAGAGTCTCCACCAGGGAACTGCCTGGTGGAGCTGTGGGAAGGGGGCTGCTACCCTCCAGACTCCAAAATGGTAGAGCCATGGCCAGCTTGCATCCTGAGCCTGGAAACGCAACAGGTATTCAAGTCCAGCTCATAAGAGCAACCACAAGGACTGCACTCTGCAAAGCTACAGAGGCAGAGCTGTCTAAGGTCTTGGGAGCTCACCCCATGCACCAGTGTGCCCAGGATGTGGGATATGGAGTTGAGAATTATTTTGGATCTTTAAGATTTAATGTCTACACTGCTGGGCTCTTTTGGCCAACTTCTCCCTTTTGGAATGGGAATGTCTACCAAATGCCATACAGCATTGTATTTGGGAAGTGAATAACTTGCTTTTGATATCACCAGCCCATAGGTGGAAGAAATTCATGCTCAGATGAGACTTTAGACTTAGGAATTTTGGGCTAATGTTGGAATAAGTTAAGACTTTGGGGGACTATTGGGAAGAGATAATTGTATTTTACAATGTGAAAAGGACATGAGATTTGGGGGTCCATGGGCAGAATGACATGGTTTGGATGTTTGTTCCCTCCCAACATCACATTGAAATATAATCCTCAATGTCCGACATAGGGCCTGGTGGGAGGTATTTGGATAATGGGGTTAGATTCTTCATGAGTGGCTTAGCATCATTCCTTTGGTTATAAGTGAATTCTTGCTCTGGTAGTTCATGAAAGATCTGGTTGTTTAAAAGCATGTGGTACCTACCACCCACCCCGCCCCCATCTTGCTCCCACTCTTGCCATGTGATATGCTGGCTCTCCTTTGCCTTCTGCCATAATTGTAAGCTTCCTGAGGCCCTCATCAGGAGCTGAGCAGATGTTGGTGCCATGTCTGTACAACCTGCAGAATTGTGAGCCAAATTAAACCTCTTTTCTTTATAAATTACCCAGCCTTAGGAATTTCTTTATAGCAACGCAAGAACGGGCTAATAAAAGAAGGGAATAGGAAATATCTGAGTTTAATATAGGTAGTAAAGGTAAGTACTGTTTGTGAAATGTATGGTTCAATTATGTGCAAGTGTGTACAAAGTTACAAGGTAAAAATACATTTCTCACTGTTGTGTTAAAGGTTTTTAAAGGTTCCTTATCTAAAGCCTAAATGGAGTTATGCTAAAATTTTTTTGATGGGTAATTTATAGGGGAATTGTTTTTTGATGGGAGAAATGATTGATCATCTATTATAAAAGGTGGGAAGAACAGAGGAAGAGTGAGGATAGGTGTTGGTCTGTAGGCTTGGTCTCTCTAGCATTTGAAAATTGAGAGTGTTGCCTGTGAGGTGGGAGCAAGGTGAGGAAAGGGGCTGTTCATGAGTTTGGGGAGAACAGAAAATGTCTGGGGTAGTTTCCATGAAGAAATGAAGAAGGGAATGACTTGAGAAACACAGATGGATTGCGAATTACTGTTGTGAGCCTGACTGAGATTGGTGTTCATGAATTTATAGCAGCGCCAATTTGCCTGGTTGGGCGATCTTCTCCAGCAATGCTCACCCAAGCAGAAGTAGCCCAATCAGATTGTTCTTGCTTCAATGTATGTATCTAGATCAGTAAACTGAGGCAGCTCTGCTGATTAAGCTATCGTTGAGCTGGAAACAGAGGCTTCACAAACCCAACTTTAAATTTCTTTCACCTCTTTCTGCTCAGAAGCTCAATGTATGTAAAATTTTGTCTCAGTTATCTTAATGTCATCTCTGGCACTGGAGCTTGGTGAAAATTATTATTTAACCATGTTAGTCCCAAAGATACTGTGTGAAGTTCTCAAGGTCACCTGCATCAGGGCAAAGCTAGTCACTGGGCAGGGCTTATCCTTATCATAAACAAGATTAAGTTAACTTTAGGCTCAATTCTCTTTAAGGAGAATACCAAGGATGCAGGCTAGAAACACACACACATTCCAAAAGGAGTATAAAGGGTAAATGGACAATACTGGCTGCATATTTCTTGAGCACATGCATGTCCTCCTAGATTCATATTTGATATAATTCAGTATAAAAACCATAAACTGTGCCCAAAAAACAATTTTTTTGAGAGATGGGGGTCTCACTATCTCTAGGCTGCAGTGCAGTGGTGCAACCATAGCTCACTGTAGTCCTGAACTCCTGGGCTAGAAGTGATCCTCCCACCTCAGCTTCCCATGTAGATGGGACTATAGGTGTGTGCCATCATGCCTTGGCTAATTATTTTTATCTTTTTTTAGAGATGTGGGCGGGGGGCGGCAGGTGTCTCACTATGTTGCTCACTCTGGTCTTAGATACCTGGCTTCTACTCAAGTTTTTGTATTTCTTTTTTTCCATCCAGTTCCCACCTCTTGGACAGGTAGGATTTGAGCATTGGTGTTCTGAGACAAATTAGCGGGCATTTAACAGAGCTAGACCTCTCTCATTCCTAAGACACTTTGGGTCTTCCATAATACCGTCTCCAGGATTCCACCTCTATCTCTGACCATCCTTTGGCGGTCATTTGAAAGCTTTCCTCGTCTACCTAACTTCTACCTTTTGAAACATGAACAGATCTATTTCAGGGTCAACTTCTCATTTGCTGGTTCTCTTTAGGGGACCTCATCCCCACGCAACTCCTAAAGATATGCCTACAGAAAAGACATTTCTTCTGAACTCCAGACCTGTGTATCCAATGGTCTTTGAAATGTCTCCACCTAGCTCAAGTATTGATGGAGTGATGGAGCATCTGCTGTGCGCCTGTCACTGCTCTAGCTTTGTGATCGGCAACCACCAAGATGGATGAGCAAGTCTTTAGCACCTGTGAAGTTTACATTCTAAGAGGTGATGAAAAAAAAGAAGGAATGGTATAGGGGTGGGCTGCTTTAAACAAGGCGGCAGGAATGGCCTGTCTGAGGAGGTGGCCTTTGGACTGTGGCCTGATGATAAGGAACCAATCATTCTAAGGAAAGGTCACTGCAGGGGGAAAGAATTACAAGTGCAAAGGCCCTGGATGGGAATGAGTTTGGTGCATGTGAGGGACAGAAGGGAGGCCAGCATGGTAGATAGAAGCAGGGTGATAGATGGAGCAAGGAACACAAGATGAACTGAAGAGGATGATGAGGTCTTTTAAAAATCATGACAGGCAGTTTGGATTTTACAACAGCAACTTAAACAAAACATGTCCACAATTGAACCTTTTGTCTTCTTCCCAAAACTTGGTTCTCAGGGGCCAAGTTTCCCTAAACTTGTTTCTCAAGGGAACCAAAGTTCTCTGGGACCTGGCATGTTCCCTGGCATTCACAAATGACTCAGCCCTTCCATCACCCAGGTATGGATTGCCCTAGGTGCTCTTCTCACTCCCCACTCTTGCTTCCTGCATGCCACTGCCTCCAAAATAAATACTAGTAGCCCAAATCCTCCTACCACACTCCAGACTTGATGCAAAACTGTCTGATGTACATCTCTCCTGGAGATCCCACTGGCACCTCAAATGCATGTCCAAAATGGAACTCTTTATCTATTTTCCTAAGCCTCCTTCCTTCCTTATCTGAATGACAACACATAGGTGCCTAAGCAGAATATGTCAACTCCTTCTCCCTCGCTCTCATATTCAATCAGTAACTAACTTCTGTTGATTCTATCTCTTCAGTATCTCTTGTACTTGTCACATCCTCATCACATACCTATTAAGTGGAGGCCCTCTTCCTACTGCCATAGTTTACCTTGTCTCCTACTTTAAATTTCACTCCTTTTGAATCTATCTTCCATATTGGCTCCAGGGTCAATTTTGAAAATCACAAATTCTTTTGCTGTTACATCCTTGCTTGGGACTCCTTAACGACTCCCTGCTGCAACACAGAAGATAAAGTCTAGACTCCTCATAGAGGCACAAAAGACTCTTAGTGACCACAGGCCCTTGCCAATCTCTTGTATTTTTATTTTTGCATTCTCCTCATCCTCCTCCATTGCATCCTACACTGCAGTCAGATTAAACTACTTGCAGCTCTCCAAATGTTTAAGGCTATTCCATGTTTGTATTTTTGCCCCAGTGATTTTCTTTTTCTAGAACGTTCTCTCCCTTAGCTGCAGTGATAGAGTCTATATGACAGGCTCATTGCACTCAGGGCCTCAGCTACTCTTGGCTATAACCACACTAGCTCAAGGGCTGTAGAAGAAAATCCTGCTGCCAATAGACCCTGGGTGGCCAAGCATCTTCCAAACCAAATGCTCTCTCACTCCAGCTGTGTAGGCTTTGTTTATATAGTAGCAGCCATATAACACTACTAATAATAACTATAACAAAAATAGGAAAAGGATACCAAGAATTTGCTATATGATTGGTACAACAATGAAACAGACATATACAGGTCTTCCCTCAGGGAGTTTATAGTCTAGTAAGGGTGCCAGATAATCAACAAATAAAATAATCATCACTTATTAAGGCAGATCATACTAATCGTTCACAATCATTTGTTCTCTCCTTGCCCTTGCTATATATCTCTTTAGGTGGTGCTCTCTTCCCTATTCCCATTGACTTAGGGCTTAGTCTTGCAATTTACTTTAGCCGACGGAATTGTGAGTGGACATGACACAGGCATTTCCAAGCAGAGGCTTTAAAGGTACTTGGGTAGTTTGCCTCTGTTCCCTGAAGCTTTTGCCTTCTGCCATGAGAACAACATGCTCTAGGCACAACCTGGTCCTTCAGCCTATGTCCCGGAATGAGATGTTATGTGGAGCCCAGGAGAGCCCTGCAGAGCTGCAACTGACTTCCAGCCCTCTTGGAATATGAATGAGAAATAAATGTTTATTGTTGCAAGTCATTGAGAGTTTCGGGCTGTTGATGCCACATCAAAAGTTGACTAATACACTTATAAAAACAGGGTATGAAGGAAATAAAAAGTGAAAGATTGCTCTTCTGGATAAGATGGTTAGAGATGGCCTCTCTGGGAATGTGACAGTTAAGGAATGATGAGATGGAACCAGTCTCGTGAGGGACACTCCAACATGGTGAACTGTGAGTGGAAAGGCATTGAGGCAGGCAAGAGTTTTGATGGAAAAGTGGCACACGGTGAGGGAGAGAGATGGGAAGGGGTTAATCATACAGAGCTTGAGTTTCAAGTCAGTGACAAGTAAAACACACACACACACACACACACACACACAAAGAAAACACTATATACAGCCTCATAGACCTTTGGCTCAGAGATCTCTCTAGGCATTCAAATCACTCACTGAGGCCCAATCCCTTTCTTGGCATGGAGTCTCTGGCATGTTCGGGTGCCCACATAATATATTGCCCAAACTAGGACACTTCTGAGAATGAAAGGGAGTACTACGAACAATTACCTAGAACAAAAGATGTAAACTGGGATTGTCTCAAGTGAATAGGATATATTGTCATCCTACTCATGGTAGCAGCTACTCATGAAAGTAGCTTTTCCTTCAAGTTCCTCATTCGTAACTCAATCCCCTCTGGAACTGGAATCCTAAACTGAAGTTTATTGGTAGGGGTCTGACAATTGCTAAGTTCTTGCTCTCGATGGCTGGGCCCTGTTACCTGTACCCCATAGAGGTTGGCTAGGTTCTTGGTATAAATTACATGACCGTTTATCAGCACAACCTCTGGAAATTACCCACTGTCTAAAATTACCCTGTGGCCATGACCGATTCTTGCCACACCTCTGGAATAATGCAATGTCCCTGCCAAACCATTCCAGGTGCTTACCCCGGCCTTTAGACCCTCTTCATTGAGATGTTTAGAGGTCTTTCCCAACGCCAGGCTCTGCACTGGGATTTTCATGCATTCCCAGTGGCTGACTGAGGGACTCATGTCCCCAGCTCACAGGAAAGATTCTGATACTGTTTGGAACAAAGCACAAAAAAGGCCCCCTGCCCTGTGCTACTGGGAAGTAGCTGAGCCCACACTTCTGGGGCTCAGCTTTCACCTTGAAAACAGACCATAAGTTTTTGGAAAATATATGTAGCCAGACCAAGCCACCATACCAAAGTTGGAGCAAATATGAATCCTTCTAAAAATTAGGGGTTTGCATATATTTTTCACTTATTAGCTGTACATATTTGGGAGAGAGGGAGAGAGCAGCTACTTTGCATCACTAAGTCTTTCCCCTCACATATAAAAATAAGATTAATAACTTCTAAATTTCAGCTTTGTTGTGAAGGCACGGCGCACAGTACCGCGCTGGGCTCAGGGAAGGTATACATTCAATTTTGGCTGAATTTGACACAAAAGGCACATCTCCACTCTGCTGCTGATGGCTGTCTCCATGCATGCTTCTGCTTGGCATATCTCCTAGTCTCCACCAGCCTACTAAGGCAGCAAAAGAGGTGTCTCCCCACTCCTCCCCTAGCACACCCTCAATCCAGCAAGACCCCAGACCAAAAGGTTTGCTCTTTGGTCCTCAGTCCCTCCTCTCCTCAAGGAATGAACAGGTAACTCCAAGACCAGAATATTCCGACAAAACTCCCCATTTGCAGGAATGAGTGACTGCTCAGCTGCCAACTGTGACTTGGTGAGCCACCTTCTGTGGGCAGATCACCTTAGAAAGGAGAGACACTGTCAGCTGCATAGAGGTACCTGGTACTGAACAGCTCTTCACTTGAGTGTTGGATATTCTGTCAGTCTTGAGTCTCACTGTGAGATTCTGAGGAACTGTGACACGCCCTGATAACCCAGTCTTTCCATGTCCCAAGCAAAGGCTACTCAAAAGTGCTTCTGTCTCCTGTGAGATCCCACAGCTGCCTGCACGCAGCCCCCAGGATCCTGTGAGTGATATTTGTAGGGTCCTATTCTTGCTACATGGGCAGATCCCAGCTGGCCTCTATGCCCAGCTGAGGTTAGCTTCACCTGCTCTTATTAACCTGGTATTATCTAGGAAAAAAGTATCTTGGCATGATGTAATCCAAGAGCTCAAGCCTTCCCATTAGCCAAGAGGAATTCAAGAAAGGGTGTGGATCACATCTTCAACAACTCAGGAGGTATTCTCAGGACTGCAGGCCCAGGTTCCTGGGTCTTTGAGGTACTTGTCCTCTTCACCTGAGTCCCTGAGCTCTGTTAGAGAACTCCATCATGCCTTCTAAGCCTTTTCATTAGAGCATCCTCACTCAAGGAGTCTAGAACTGCCATGGTGCAGTCATGCCTCATACCACCACCCACTGAAGACTGGAAAAGAATACATGCTGGTTGTTCTCATGAACACAAGGAAATACGTTTGGATTTTTCTCCAGGGGAAACATGATAATCCAAGAGAGTTTACACGTAGCCTGGGAGAGCTCCCTGCAAGACCATGGGGGAGTCTGATCTGAGTCCCAGAGCAAGATGAGAGTTGATCAGGTAGCCTAGGGCCAGGAGACTTTTCTCTGAACCCACCTCCCTTGAGTCCTCCAAAAGATTGCTCTTGTACATAAGTCCTAGAGGAAGAGCCAATCAACACAGGAGGGGTAACCCAAGCCTCTCTTAGAAAGCCAAGTCCTAGAAAAGGTATGTGGTATTTTCTTCAAGGACCACAAGAGTCTAAGGACACCCATATCAATGAGGGCTGATAGTAATGCATGTATGTGCAAGTAAGATGACAAATTTACCAACAGGCTCAAAGAACAGGGTAGGGGTATTGGTAGAACTTCAAGCTCCAGCTTTTGAATGAGCAGCTGTGAAAACAGACCCTGGTTGGGGAAACTCTGTGTCTGCCTCCACAGCTCTCTGAGTCAGGCATGGCAGAGCACAGTGGAGAATGCACACACACAGTGTTGCACATTTTACAGAGAAAACAGAGCCTGTTGGCTTGATTCCAAAGGTGAAAGCTGAAGTGACAATAACAAAGATACCCCATTCTCCTACAAGTAGAGGTCACAGCCCAGGATTAGACTCCTAAAGCTTGGCCAGTTTTCCCAGTCCTTATGCTATCCAGGTAGCTGTGGTCCTAATATACCCTGGACCAGGACTCTTAGCTACAGAAATAAGGCCTTTGATCTGGGCCTTGGATTAAACCGTGTTCACAGTTTGGTTTTGGACAGATTCCTGGGTTGGACTGGACTGAGATTACTGAAATTTTGCTGTGCTACAATCTTCTAAGAAGACTTCTGAAAATCTGCCAGTTGGAATGAATTTTTCTTCCTCTACATTCTGGTGGCACTTTGTGACCACATCTATAATTGCAATAATTCAGAGACTGCTTTAAAATAAAAGTACATGCTTATCTTACTCACTAGACTATGAGCTCTGGAGGGCAAGAACCACGTTTGAATCATCTTCGTCACTTATCCAGTGCTGAGTGAAATGCCCATTACATAGTACCCACTCCCACATTTTGCTGCATTTAAATTAAATGAAAAACATCAAGTTGTAACCTTAGAGTACTGGACCATGCATCTCATTCCTTGATGGAATACCAGCATAGAGGTCGACATCCCATGGACCCTGGGAGACTACAATCATCCTAACAACTGAGTTATGGCAGCTCAGCCTGGCCAACTTCACAGCAACAACATATGAACACACATATCACCACATGCATCACAACTCGGCAGCTCATCCTGGCCAACTTCACAGCAACAACATATGAACACACATATCACCACATGCATCACAACCCGGCAGCTCATCCTGGCCAATTTCACAGCAACAACATATGAACACACATATCACCACATGCATCACAACCCCATGGATCTTGGCATGATACAAGTATTAGCTAGGAAAAAAATACCTTGGCATGATGTAATCCAAGAGCTCAAGCCTTCCCATTAGCCCAGAGGAATTCAAGAAAGGAATTCGAGACAGGAATTCAAGGGACCAAACCTCACAGAAATGACACAAAACTTCCCCTAAGCAACTGGCATACAGTATGTGTTCCATACTAGTTGTTTATAAATATGACCTGATGTCTAGATCATCTAGGAGTTTTTTAGAACTACAATTCCTAGGCCCTATCTTGGACCTAGTGAATTGGAATTCTGGGGGACAAGGCCAGGAATTCCGTATTTTAAAAGGCTCATGGCCCTGTGGTTAGCTAGGTTTGGATCTACTTTAGACTAGGCAGGGCTACCAAAGACACTTCATTCTCCTATAAAGTACCTGAAGTACCTGCCTATTTAGACGTAAAGGAAACAAGCGATGTATGTGACTCACACTGGCCTGGTAGGGAAAGTGTTGACTACTTCCTTGGACATCCTGATAGGAAAGGCTGGGGGCCTCCTTTGTGAGCCATCCCTTCAGTCTGCCTGATCTCAACCTGGCCAGGTACACTGAAGATCTGTATCCCATGGGCTCGGTTCTTACAGCCAGATTCTGAGCCAAGCCCAGCTAAGCATAATGGTACATTGGGAAGTTCCATCCCCACAAACTGGTGGGGTGAGGTGTGTGTGGCTGCACAGAGCCAGTAACGGGTGGGCTCGTGAGAAGCCCAGCACACCTACAGGCCCACTGAGTTTTTGAAGAAGGGTTCTGCTAACCCTTCTTCAATACGTATGCCCCAGCCCAGAGACTGGGCTTCTGCTCTGGTTCACAGTTTCTTCTCTAGCCTCTGCTGTGAGACCGAAGACTCCTTTTGGAGACTGAAGCCTCTGGCTGGGACAGGGAAATACCCTGCAGGGGTAGATTCTATTCCCTTGGGTGAGGACCTGATTCAATCTGGAATCTTCCTTCCCCCATAAAGTATCTGCCTATTTGAAAACAAAGGTAACAAATCTATACTGACCTGGTAGGACAAGAATTGACTCCGCCTCTTTGTACATTCTAAGAGGCAACACCAGAAGCCTCCTTTGTGAGCCATTCCTTCACCCAGGGTCAGTTCTTTCAGCCCTGGACTCCCTCAGCTCTGGCGTACCCTTCCCAGGCTGCCCCATGGCCCTGGAATGCTTCATAGCTGTGACTATAGTGCCTGACTTTCCACTCAAGGTGACATCCCCTTCGGATCACTGGTAGTACTCTGCAGAGCAGGCACCCCCTGCTCTGCCCACCACTAGCAAAGGGAGACCACAGGTCTTCAGTGTCCAGGTTCTTGAGGACTGCTAACAGAGGGAGGGTGCCCTGAGACTCCCTAAGTTCCCTGTTTGTTTTCTGGGGCCATTTGTAGGTCAATGAAACCTTGAAGGAAGCCTAGAGAAATAAGAATGTTAAATTAAGCAGAGGAAGCTCACACTGATCACAGTCCCTGGCCTGATCACAAACAGTTCCCAGGAATATTATCCCCCATGCTGAGGCTGATGCATTTAAATCTTTGCTGATCCCAACTCTGGCTCTGATCATTTGAAAAAGGCAATTTCCAAGGACTCTAGCTATTGTGATCATATTTTCTGGGCCAAGGGAAATGATGTTAGAAATTACATTTATTACGGAAAATCTGGGATTGTATGTTTACAGGGAATACTAGGTTTCAGCCATGGAGGGGAGGGAAAATAGAGCATGCTCCACCTGTGCATGTGGCATTGAGGTCAGGGTGGGAGGAGAAGTGAATAAAATACCTGCCTATTTAAGAACAAAGGTAACAAGCAATGTATGTGAAGCAATGTATGTGACCTATATGAAGAAAACCACGGAGCTGTTATATTTAGAAAAACGAAAGTGGGCGAACAAAAAGAGATATGCCATGTATCTGGATATGAAGGCTGTGTATTATAAAAATGCCTATTTTCTTCAAGTTAATTTATATTTTAACAGGAGTGCACATACAAAATCCCAATAGGTTTTTTTTTTACTCTGACAAAGTGATTCTAAAATTAATCTTGAACAACAAACAGATGAGAATAACAATGAATATTCTGAAAGAGAAAATAATTAAGGGAGGAAGGAGTTGTTTCTAGCTCTGCCAGATATTAGAACACATTATAAAACAACAATTAAAATTATTCAATACCAGTGCTAAGATAGAAATAGAGCAGCAGAACAAAGTGGTGACTCAAGAAATAGACTTAACTACATTTGAGGATTCAGTATGTAATAAAACAATTCATTTCCCTCAAATCAAAAGGGAAATGAATTACTTAATAAATTGTGTTGGAAAACTGCATAATAGTTTGGACAATATTATACATTCATCTAAATAAACTCCAGATGGATTAACAAATTATATTTTAAAAAATCAAATTACTGACAAGCAAAAATAGAATGAAATCTTTCTCAGATCCATGGCAGAATAACTTTGTCAGCTTTGAAAAGAAATCACAAATATTGAGAGATTTGTCTATATAGAAATGTAAAACAACTACACAATGAATAATAGAAAACAAAAAGGGAAAATGGGATTGGGAAAATACATATATCAAATATCACAAATAATTTCTATACACGATATAGACAGAATGCCTTCAAATTGGGAAGGAAAATACCAGCACCCCAGTAGCCACAAGGCAGTACCAGCAGTTGCTAAACAGGGACTGGAAACAGCAAATGCTCCATATCCTTTCTAGGCAGGGCTGGACCCAGGTCGGCTGAAGAAAGGCCAAGACTAAAGTCTCCATCCAGTGTCCTGTGATGGCAATCTTGACAGACCTCCAGACACCTCTTTTATCCCTTTTACCCCAACAGGGACATGTATCTGGTCCATGGCTACCCAGCAGTCTGTTTCCAGACTGTGCTCCCATAAACCCACCTTCCTTCTTCTCTCACATCCATTTGGCAGCAGCCAATCCCTGTAGGAACCACTGCAAACCCAAGTACCCAGACCTGCAATGTGGGCACACATGTGTGCATGGGTGTTTATGTGTGCATCAAGGTATCCATGGAACGTGTTCATTTTGCATAGGCCCAAACCCTATGGCCTCTCCCAGAACCCACTGCTGCTTCTCGGATGTCTCATTTTCCAGAAGAGCCTCTCATCTTTCAGGCCCAGCCATTTTAACAGAGACAATGTCAAGTCTATGCCCCATGAGAAGAGGGGCTGTTGCTCTTCTGTTCAGTACCCACTATGATGCCTGTCACATTGCAGGCACTCAATAAATATGTGTTAAATAAAAGAATGAACTTAAATCTATTTATATTACCAATGTTTTTTCATTGAAAAGCTAAATTATAAGCCATAAGGGCCCGCTTCATTTATATAACGGTGTCTAGCTCCACATCAAGAGAGCTCCTTGAGGACATGGACTGCCAGTTCATCTCTGAATTTGCAGCACTTAACATTGGGCACTTTACAGTAGTCAACAAAGGTGTGCTATAGAAATATATTAAACTTATAGCTATTACATTAGCAATTTTTAAAAGGCCACACATACATTTGAAGTTTAGTGACACTAACAAAGTTTAGTGACACTAACAAGCAATGTATATACAACCTACATGAAGGAAACCACAAAGTTGCTATCTTTAGAAAAGTGAAAGTAGGTAAACATGAAAGAGAGACACGCCATGTTTCTGGATGGAAAGACCACACAGTTTATGAATCTTGTTCTTAATCTTATAGCTTTTGCTACTGGTATTACAAATTGACACAATAGTTTGAGGGGAACCATACAACAGTATGCATCAAGAGTTATAAAAATATTCATGCTCTGATCCGATGTCACTCCTAGATATTTATCCTAAGGAAATAATTCAAGAGAAGAAAAAGAAAGCCATAGGCCTGAAGATGTTCATTACAGCCTTACATAAAATAATTGAATATAATTGGTTGAATAAGTCATGGTTTATTCATTTGAAAGAAGAACCCATAAATTTTAAGAATGATAACTATGAAATACATGTAGCAATACGGTAAGAGTCACAAACCAAGTATGGACTTAAAAACACAGAATGCAAAATGGTATATTCACTCTGATGAAGACCACATAACATATGTGTATAGATGGCTAAGAATAAAAAAAGAGTGGCCAAATTTGAAATCAGTTTGGCTTAAGGGAGAGAGAATATGAATATTTTCTTTATTGAAACTTGTAGATTTAAATCATTAAATTAGCTTAAACTTTAAAAATACAAGAACATGCCAAAATTCTATGTCAAGTATTGGCCCTTGAGCTCCAGATACATCTAGAGATAGAGTTATAGCATGTTATATAGGGCATGGCACCATGAGATAGTCCCTTTAACCTGAGCAGGATCATCCCCAAAGGTCCTTCAGTTTAGAATTTGACCAGGAACAGTTATACCCTGTTATGCAGCTGGCTTTGTACACAGTAAGTACTCAATAAATCAAGATGGATAAATAAATGGATGGGTAGAAGGAATAAGAAAAAGTAAAGATTAGGAAGAGGTTCCAACCCCAGTATATTGTATGTTGGGGGTATACAATATTGATGGAGTTCCAATAAGGGTCACAAATCTATCCTTGGATTTGTCTAACTCTTGTCAACCTTTGTTACTTCATGGGGATAACTCAGCCAGCAATTGGCTTCTGTACTCTGGCCTAGTACTTTTGTGCTAAGGCTTCCTTGTCCTTGCATTTTGCAGATAGATGATCCCTAAGCTTCTAGAAATGTAATGCAATGGAGAGAGTGCAGGACTTGGAGCAGGAACTTGGGTGCAAATTACTGCTCTGTCAATTAATAGCTCAAATTCCGCCTATTATTTAATGGTTCTATGGCCATTGTGTTAGTTACATTTCTTTGAACTTTGTTTTAATCTATAAATTGAAACAATAAATACTCTATAACATAGTATGGAGGATTCATATTTTCCAAATGAACATTTAATAAAATTGGCATTCTCCTCTAACCCATGCCTTCCCACTGTCATAATGCTACAGACTTTAATCATAGCCTCACTTAAAACACAAATCCATAGGATTCTTCATATTTGGAATTTGACAAAACTAAGTTATCTTAGACTAATGGTTCTTAATCTGTGATGGTTTTTTTCCCCAGGGAACATTTGGCAACGTCTAGAGATATTTTTGGCTGTCACAACTGGTATGTGGGGCAGTTGCTTGCTGGCATTTAGTGTGTAGAGGACAGAGATGTGTTAAATATCCTACAATACACGAGACTGCCCCACAGAGAAGGGATTATCCAGGCCAAAATATCAATAGTGCTGAAGTTGAGAAACTCTACTCTAGAGTAATGGTCCATGGGAGAGACCAGTTTCTTGCAGATCCCATTATCCAATTCATTCTGTGTGTGTGTGTGTGTGCATGTCACCAGAGCAGAAGGTGGGAGAAGTAAAGAGGAAGTCAGGGAAAAAGACAGAAGGATACTAGCAGAGGGCCATTTCCCACAGCATCTCTGTGTCGAAAATCCTACTTTCCCTTCCAACTCTCCAAAAGCCCAAGTCCTGTATCTTCTGGGACATTTTCTCTGAGCACCCAAGGATCCAATTCTCCCTCCCTTGACCTCTCAGGATTAGATTGCTGATTTGTAACTTAAATTGTATACATCCAGGAAATCCCTGGCTTCACATTTCACACATAGACTACACACATTAAGAACTGAGCAATTAGGATTCACATATTCTTAAGGTGGTTTACAAAATGGCGAAGGAAAGTATGCATTCATGTGTCCCTGGCATATCTCTGGTGAAGGCTGTTTTGAAACTTCTTTTGAAAGTGGCTGCTAATGGACTGATAATTGGTTTCCTGGCTTCCTTAAGAAGTGTGAAGCATTCTGCCAGCCTGTCAACAAAGCATCAAGTATTGTGCAAACCACCATCAGAGTTATTTGTATCTTCCTTCCCATTGTATCTCTTGTGGTGGGAGAATAACTGGACAAGGTTTATGGGAAAGGCTCTCTATTCTTTGATAAGGAAGGAGGTGAAATGGGCAAAGCTTTTGGAAGGTAAAGAATATGTGCAGCCTGGCCAATGCTCTCCTACCATGACAGCCAGGGTGAGCAAATTTCCTAGGCAGAGCCTGAACAACTCTGCATCCAATGCATGGTGCTCAGCACAGGAAAGACAGGCGCTCAGTAGCTTGAATGGATGGAAAGTGGTATTACTTCGCATTGATTTTCAGCAGAGGTCCCTGGAGATGAATTAACTAAGGACCAGAGAGTAAGAGCAATGAAGTTGGTTCTACCTTTTTTTCAAAACATTTTTCACTGTGAGATAAATCATCTTCTTACAAACCTAAATTTAAAAAAGACTATCTATTGAGCATCTACTACTGTGAGGGCAGCTCAAAAGCCAACAAAATGATTCTGAAGTCTCTGCTTGCTACAGAAAATGTTTTGGAACATGAAGGAAGGGTGTATTTGTGTATTCTTGGCAGGGTAATTCCTTAGCAAAGAGTTGTTTTAAAGAAAATATTTCAAGAGAAGAACAATACAATGCTTTGTACCTCTTCAGACAACTGCTCAAAGAAACTTGAGCCGTCAAAATAATATCCCCAATCCCTTTCTAGCTCCCAATAAGGAAACAGCAGTATTGTTTGCCAAGTATTGTATTAATATTTATTGTGACTAATGTATTGTAAAATTTAGGGCACTTAACAACTTGCTAGAGGAGCTTTTGTATGTACGTTTATGAGCACTTTATAAACCACAGAGACCAACCTTACTATTTTATATTTTTATAGACATTTATAGGTGTTGTCCCTTTTCTACTGATAACACCATAATACGTTTGATCTAGAGTTAAGAGCAGAACACCAAAGTTTGACACTGTCCGTCAATCAAAGTATGACTTGCTCTATAATGATCCACTTTCAAAGTAGCTTCCAGGTATTTATTGTGGGAGATGTGGGGACTATTCACATCATAGTGATCTTTTTCCATAAATATGATCATAGAGGGTTAGAATTTTTAGAGCCAGAATGGAGTGCTACCCTATTGGATAGGTCAGTAAATGAAAATCTAAAAAGGAGATGCTCTGGCTTTAGTCACAAAGCTGAGCTAGAACTAAGAAACTCCAGATTTTGAAACCAAAGTCATCTCAGTGTACCAGGCCGTTCTTAACACCATACTGTCTCTATTGATTGGACTATGAGCTCCCTGAGGGCAAATCCCAGGACCTATAAAAGTTGACCTGCTGGGTACTCAGTAGAGAGTGGGCAGATGGAAGTCCCTCACCTTGTTGAAATGCAAATGTGACCTTGCTATATGCTGCAAAGGCATGGGGCTGGTTGGCTCCCTCTGGCTTCCTCCATGGAAGCCAGCATCCCTGAGACTCAAGCTGTGTCCTGTTATTCTCCAATGTCTGGAAACACCTGAGTGATGCAAGTGCCTGGGGATGTCATCCTGTTCTATCCTGGAATTGTCTAGAAGAAGAAATGCCATGTCATCTCCCCAGAGTACATGCTTCACAGTTCTCATCCATAAGCCTCAGTCCCCTATCCTTGTTTTAAACCACAGGGAGCACTGACACATACTTGCTGGGATAGCTCTATCCTCTTTCCTTCTCAGCTGTTTGCAAGCAGTGCCCAGCTCATTGGAGGCTGCCAGCCCTGCTCGTGGACACCAAGGGCCTGCTGGGCAGCACTTCAAGGTCTCCTGCCCTTGGTGAAGGTTTTACAAAGATGTTCTAAACCTGCTCCTAAGAGCCAAAAGGCCAAGTAAACTCCTGGAGGGGTCAAGCATCAGCCCCTCAGGTGGCATTCTGCTACCTGCCTCTTTCAGCTTGGGGAGCAGGGAATCTGTCCTAAGAGGCTGGCTGGTCCTGCTTCCCATGTCAATCCTCCTATCTCTTTGTTGCTGAAGCTAGATCCTCCTCCATTTCTCTCTGCCTTGTTTTATCTATATGGATTTCAGAGATTAAGCCCCCATTGTACCTGGGGCTCTCACTATGTGTACCTTTATCTTCTTAGGTACTGCCTCTGCAGAGCCCTGCCCTGTGCACCCGTCCCTGGGGTTGGTCTCTGCAATGGGCAGAGTCTTTGTGTTTGCCTGCCCTGAGCTGCTCCCTGCTCCTCCAGGTCTTCGTGGCTCCCAGCATGCTACACGACTAATGCTGTTGAGTTCTATATTCTAACCACAGTGGGGAACAGAGATGGACAGATATCGTGCAATTTAATTTTTTTGAATAAGGGTGATTTGTTCAATGTGTATTTAAGGGTGATTTGATCTTTAAACCTCTCAAGACTTTTTACATAAATAAACTCAGAAGTCATCAAAACGCTTTGTCAGACAAAGTGATTTTTTTTTTCATTTTAAAAGTATCATCGCCGTGGTACATCCCAACTCATCAACTCATACACCAAACTCTCAGTCATCACAGAGACCCTGACAGTCTCCCAGGTTATTCCTTCCCCAGCCCTGAGGGATCACCCATCTCTGGCATGCAAAACTGGAGGCCCCAAGTACCCCACTGAGGCGGGTGAACGATCTGACAGTCAGGCTGCCTGCCTTTCCCTGAGAGGAGCACATGGAGAGAGACGGAGGAGGTGGAGTGACAAGGGATGGAAGAAGAGGTGACAGCCCAGAGAAGCTGGAACCTTTGATTTTCCAACAGAGACCATGCCTGGGCCTCCCTTGGCTACACACAGCCCCTTATCCTTGCCAATCCCACTGCGACTGAAGACTTAAGATATCATTTGTGATGCAAAGTATGGTCAGGCCATCCAGGAGGAAGGAGGAAAGGCTTCTTTGTTATCTCCACAGAACAGACCACTCAACTCCAACCGCTTCCCCAAAAGATCAACAGTCCAAAGATAGCTTGATCACTCATCCCTCCCTAAATCCAATACAAGATGAAGCAGTTTTAGGAAACTGTTTATATCCTGGCAAGGCCAGTTTCCCACAGCACTGGAGGCTGGTGGTGTCTACGATCTTACAAACTTGCCAGTCCCTTTCACCCTGCTTGATTGTCAGTGGTGGCAGTGAGGGTGAGCAGGAGATGTCTGGGTCTGAGCCTGGTAAGCTAAGCCCCAGTGGTCTCTCCTCGCTCTTAAGGATCATCAAGAAGGGTAGGACGGTGTTGAAGAACATCACCAAATGTCAAGAGCACTCATTCTCAGTGATATAGTCAACATTGCTACCAGAAATGAGGACCCGACCAGCAATGTTCCGAGGAGTAGAATAAACTAACCAAAGTGCAGTTGCTGTTACAACCTGCAAGGTTCCCAGGGACAGGGCCCCTGGACTAGCTAGGAAATGGGCCCTTGCCTCTTGGTGAAGACCCTGGCGTGGCCTCCTCCCTGCTCACTTACACACGCAGCCTGGTTTCTTAGCCGACCATTGGTTATTCTTTTGGCATGTGATTGCCTTCTGCCCCACCAGCTCGAAGGCGGGCTGGCACTCAAACTTGAGTGTGTCACCGTGGCGAAACCGGGAGCCTTCCCTCTGGCCATACGCAGGTATGCCAGGGTCACCGCAACTGCCCTGCTCGATCTCTGAAAGACAGGAAGATGAGAAAACAGAGACAAAACGTGACTTTATACCTCTTTTGGAGCTGAAGGTTCACATGACATGCTCTGCTGCCCTTCTACCATAAGTCAGTGCTCAGAGTGACACAGGTAGGACTCAATGTTCTTATAAGAAATGAGATTCATGAGAAATCCTGCAATGTCCTGTTTCATTGCAGCATCCTAGGATGGATAGGCTTCCAGCTATCAAGTGCCTGAGACTCTGTGTCTGCGTAAAGTGTTCTAGATGCTTGGATGTTTTCACTGGGAGAAGGTGTGTATACATTCTTCACAGGTTACCTGTCCCAGGAGCAACAAGTTCCACAGCATTGGAAGTCTTTGGAGACTTCCTCATGGAACCTGACCTGACATGACCTGAACTGCTAATGTCACATGACAAAACTCAAGTACAGTCCATTTCTGAGCAGCAAAGGCAAGTGCGAGACAACACAGCAGGTGAGGCTTTACTACCTGCCTTTTTCCCAAACCAGAGATTAAATGAGAATAAATGTTTACCGCCTGCTGATGTGGAAGCACTTTCATGGAGATGTTTCCTTAATTCAATTTGAGATGGTAGCAGGTAAAATGAAACAAATGACTCATTGAGGATGCTTTGAAAGTTCACTTGAGTCAACAGTTGTGAGTCAGACATGGAGTGGGTTCCCTGAGACAGCTCTGGGTGGGCATGATGGGCCAGCTACCTCACTGGAGAGGCAGTCAGGACCCAGACGCTTCTGGAAAGGAGTATGTCCTGGCCAAGCCTCTGGAGCTTCCTCTGGAGTCACCCCCACTTCCACTCATCCTGTGCTTAATGCTGTGAGAGATAGACAAGGAGGGGAGGAGGAAGAAGAGGGAAGGGGAGGAGCTCTGTTTCCAGGGAGAAGGGTGTCCTGCAGGACAGATAGGAAGTCATAAAGCCAGTGCCAGATGGTGAGGTGAGGACTGTATGAGTCCTGAGATTTGGGAGAGAGGGGCCAGAGTCATCGGGGGAGTTTTTTGGACACTTGCTCAGGATTCTCAGGACAAAGGGACCCTGCCTGTTCTGTAGACACCATCATGGGCTGTCAGGCGCCATAGTCCTGAAGTTGGTGTGTGTGCTCCTGACAGGGATGATTCTGCAAAGGCTTTCCTACCACACTGTGGAGCTTCTGTGGGCTGGTCAGTGTTGCCCATTAGTTCCAGCACTGCCTTTTATGAGTGGGCTCTTGAATGTTGCATTCATGTTACCCCAAAATGAAGGCTGCCAGCCTTGAGCTAAGAGTGGGCAGGAACAAGGCATTCTATGGCTGGGAGTGTGTGTGTGTGTGTGTGTGATTTAAGTCAAGCAACAAGGATCCTCCCCCTTGTGCAGAGGAGTCTGTGTGACCATGTGCCAGCTGTGAAGCATCTCAAGTGTAAGTCAGCCTACTTGCCTCTCATCTCACTGTCCCCTTGACCTCACCCTCTATAAGTACACCTGCTGAAAACGCAGCTGAACCCCTTCTGAAGCTGGCTTTGCTCATGCTCAGGGATGGGGGAGGGGATACACTGAGCCATTCCAGGAACATGGTCCCCTTGTTCCAGGTCCCAGAGCTCCAGGGCATCTGAAGGAAAGACGAAGGGGCCCCTGTGATAAGTCAACATGGAGAAGTAAGCAGCAGGACCCACCTGCTCCAAATGTCCCCAGACATGCTCTCTGGGGTTCGAGAGCCTGGGGTTTGAGGGCTGTCACTGCAGGCATTCTGAGACCTGGTGAAAGTTACACAGCATTTGAAGACCAAGCTGGATCCTTCCTGCTGCCAGGGGGCAGAACCCAGATATAAGGTTTCCCAGTGAGGCCCCACCATTGCTGCAGGAGATACGCATGTAGGGTGTGTGTGCTGTGTTCCAGCCCATAGCAGCTAGTCCGAGGCTGTGATTGGCTTAAGAGAACAAGCGTCCTAAGGGAGAGGAAGGAATCTGCCCAGCCCTCCCATTGTGCAGGCACAGCCCTACACACATGCCTACATCCACCCACCCATCCACTTTCTCCTACCGTCATGCAATCACAGGCACTCACTTAAACACAAGGCAATGAGCACCTACTGTGTGCCAGTTGCTGTGCTAGACCCTTGACATCTGGATATGGTCTCTGCCCTCAAGAAGTGAGCAGACAAGGAAACAGGTGTTTATGATACAGGAGATTGGTGCTATGGATGCACATAAAAGAAGCACCTAACTCAAACTTGGAGGATCAGTCTGGAAATAGGGTGTGGAGAGGGAAGTACTAACCTCATCTACAAAATTTCAGGGGACACCAAAATCGCAGTTATCATGACAAATAATGTCTTAGTGCAATATGGTTTTTAGAAAAACATATTTATGGCACAATTAATGCCATAAATCCAAATCACAATGAGGACAAATACCAACATTTAAAATAAAGCCTGAATCCAACCCTATACTCAGGTGACTCACCTCACTGGTGTCACCAAGTGAGGTACTGGCACTGTCAGAGCCCATCTTGGATTCAAATGTTGATATGTTTTAACATGGATATTTTGCATGAATACTAATTTAAAAAAAATTTGCATTACGGGTAATTTATCCTAATTGCTGAGTTTTTTCCCCATCACTTACATTCTGTGCCCACGAGTGCCCTGCTCATCTGACGCTAGTCCCATCTCTGGGTCAGGAAAGGCTTCTAGGAGGAGGTGGTGTCCAAGCTGAGGCCTTAAGGCTATGGAGGAGCCAGGAAGGTGAAAGGAACAGCAGGTGAGAAGGAGGGGAAGGGCCTTAGATGGAGGGAAGAACCCTTGGCAAGTTCCAGAGGTAAGACTGCTTGTAAGACTGCGATATAGGAGTGACAAAAGCTACTCAACAGTTATGGTCACAGCTAACTTTTAGTTCTATAAGTGCCTGGTCTGGGCACTTGTGGGTGCTCTCACTGAGACAAGAATGCAGGAAGAGATGTAGGTCTGAATGGAAGATCATCAGTAGGGCTTGCTGGCTGAGTTTTGAGGTGCTAGTGGGACCTTCAAGTGGAAATATCTAGCAGGAAGTGGCTACATGGGTCTTAAGTTAAAGAGAGAAGTCTGAACTAGAAATTTAGCTTGCAGATGGTAAAAGAAGCCACGAGGAGGATGAAACGACCCAGGGAGAGTGAGAAAAGATGTTGGTCCAGTACATGACAGTTAGGGACTAGGTAGGGACCAGCAGAATGCTAGACTGGGAGAGTGGGCTCACAGGAGCTTAGAAAAGAATGAGTTTCAGGAAGGAGATCAGAAGTCTCAAATGCTTCAGGGAAGTTTATATAGGATTGAAAAACAGGTTAGCAAAAGGAGGTCACATTGATACTGGCAGAATTGTGTGTACTGCTGGGGCCAACACCAAACAGGAGAAGACAAAGATGATAGCTCTCTATCCAGAGAAATTAGGTAGCAGCTCATGAAGCATATGGCCTGGGTGGGAGTGGTTAAAGTCGTTAAATGCAGGAGAAACTTGACCATATTGAAATGCTAGAGAAGAACAAAGGGATAGGGGGAAAGATGTATTGAATGGTTAGCTGGAGATTTGGAGGAGAAATGGGGAACATCCCCCTACAGGGGCTCCAGAGAAGGGAGGAGGCATGGGACTGAGAGCACGGTGGAGGCCCAGCCTCAGTGACCAAGAGGGATTCGGGATTCTCCTTCCCTCAAGACCGCAGTAGAGAGGGAAGAAATGGTGGCGGTGAGTTTTCAGGTAGGATGGCAGGGAACTGAGGGAGATCTTATGATGACACAGGCTCTATTTTCTAAGTGGAGGAAGTCACAGTCTTTGCTGAAGGTGAGGGACATGTCATGGGAAAAGAACTTGTTGTGACGAGAATGTCTGAAGCTGTCACTCTGGAGAAGAGGAAATCAGGCCTAGATGGATTGCCATTCACCTCTGGGGCCTGCCGAGGGTGCAGATGACTCATTTGTAGGGACACCACCCAGCAGGGCTGTATGACTTGTCCCAGCAGCCCTAGGCCACTTGGTTCCTGTAGAAGTAGAGAAAGGGGTAGGAAGATTGACTGAGTGAGGGGGGATTGGGCTTGGAGAAATGGAAGACAATGGGGCAAAAGAGCTGAAGATGTTGTTAAAAGAATGGCCAAAGTGTTACCCAAGGGGCTCAGGATGAAGAAGGAAAGAGGTAAAGG
This sequence comes from Cacajao melanocephalus, assembly GCA_963573385.1. Lineage (NCBI taxonomy): Eukaryota > Metazoa > Chordata > Mammalia > Primates > Pitheciidae > Cacajao > Cacajao melanocephalus. The sequence goes on along the minus strand of CAUYLG010000393.1, from coordinate 9,215 downwards.
AAACAGGAGGTGATGGGGGAAACAGGGGTTGGGAAGGGATGACGGGCAGGAGTAGAGGAAGCGTCATGTGAAAAAGCTGAAGTATGTGGAGTTGACATTTCAGAGGTGCTTAAGGATGGGGTCCAGCTGCAGCCAGGGTGAAGTGCACTGAGAAGAAGTGAGAAGGTCAAGGCCTGAGAGGCCAGGCGATGGCAAGCGGGGGGAGGACACCAGTGACTGTGATGAGGAGGGGTAGAAAGTGTCAGAGCTGGAGACAGCATAAGGTCAAAGGGTAAACCCCTTCCCAGGTTTACACATGGGTGGAATGACATTGGCAAGTGAACATATGAGCTCCTCTCAAGGCGAAGTTCACTGGGTGTGGGGAAGTGAGCTGCTAGCACGGCAGAGGGCTACAGAGTTGTGGTGACCTCATGAGAACTCAGGTTTTCAAGGGAGCATTTGGCAAAGAGTTCCAAGGCATAGGGGGATGTGTTGCCCAGAGAACCAATATTGGGTGGAAGGGAGAGGAAGAACAGAGCAGGGTAGGGTGAGAGTTTGGGAGCTCCTTCCAGGAAGGCAGAGGGGTCTGCTGACTGGCTTCTGTCCCTTTGATACTTCCTGTCCTGGCCTAAGCCTTCTCTCCAAGCTCAGAGTCAACTCCTGCTGGGAACACAGGGACCAAGGCCCTTGTCTACCTGCAAAGGGCTCCCTGTGTTCTGCTGCCCTGCCTGAAAGGTGTTTGACCTTGGCACTCCTGGTCAGGTGCTGACCAAGTCTGATGTCGGGACCCAGAATTGCAAATAGATAAATGGATTTTGACTTGTGGAAAAATCACACATGCAATTTCCTGTTATCTGGTTTAATATAATTCTGTTTTATGAGTGTTTCTCCTGTCTCTCTCCTTTGCCTACCAAAAGCAAACTGGGAAACATGAGATGATTGCTTTTAAGATGCCTCAGAAGTCCATCATGACTGAGCTCTGCCAGTCAGCATATATGCTTTCCCCTTTCTCGACTGTTTTATTACCATCAACTGTGATCAACCTCACTCTTCTCCCCAGGTTTTTCCATTTCTAATACCAAATTGGAATCATCTTTTATGACAATGTCTGTGCAGAGGAGACTGCATCATGTGCTTCTATAAATTCACTGACTACTTGAGGTGCTCCAAGAGGGGAGGCACCACTTGGAGGAAGACAAGGATTTGCTGCCTTTCCTATGAGGCTGGGGGGCTTCGCTGGCTTCTTCACTAACTCATTATTACCCTATCGTGAGCTTCCTCTCCTCTTCCTTTGGCATGACTAACGCCTCACATTAACAGACTTTGGCTTAAAACGTTACCTCCTCCAAGACGCTTTCCTTGACCACAAATCTTAGATCTCAGATATTTCTTTTTCTTTTCTTTCTTTGCACCCCATCTTTTTATTTTTTCTTTTGAGACAGGGTCTTGCCCTATTGCCCAGACTGGAGTGCAGTGGTGCCATCACAGCTCACTGCAGCCTCGAACTCCTGGGCTCAAGCAATCCTCCCATCCTGGCATCTCATTCTTCCCTTTATAGCAATGATGCCCCTTGTAACTACACATCTGTTCATTCAACAGGCATTTTATTGGTTACTATTCTAGACATTGAGGGTATTACAGCGAATAAAAGGATGAAAATTTGTCCGTCTGGAGCTCTGGTTGGACATCGAGGACAAGCTGATTGACCACTCAGCCCCCTCACTCTCACCCCCTAGAATGTAAGCCCCATGAAGGCAGGCATCCATTATGTATTTTTGATCATTGTGTACCTGGCACTTAGCACAGTCCCTGGAACACAGAGAATACTCTGTTTAACGTACGAACTTAGCTAATATTTTACATGGAAACTGTGCCAAATGCCACACTAAATGCTAAAGGTATAGAGTTGCCTTCCCCATGGCTCCTGCCCCTGGAGAACTCATAGTCAGGTGGGTATGAACATAACTCCAATACAAATGACGGAGGCAATGGAGAAGATATAGACCTGACCACAGCACTTGGGTGACAGCAGAAGGGGCAGCTCAGGCCTCTGGCTGGGAGCACTGGACAGGCTTCTTAGAGGTTGTTCAAATCTGGGAGTCAGCCTGTATTCTGCCCTGTCCTTCTCCCTCAGCTCTCCTTAGTCCCCTCCTGTTGACTTCTCCTCCCACACACCCAGAAGAGCCCTTTGCTCTCCACTCTGTCTCTCCCTGCCTGAGTTCAGCCCTTGCAACTCCTTATCTGGATGCCAGTAGCAGCCTATGGTTTCCCTGGCTCTTTCCTCTATATCGTACCCTGCAAAGCAGCACAAGCTCACTCAGAAATAAGAATCTGATGATTACCATCCCCTGCTCATTGATCCTTTCACAGCTTCCCCACACCCACAGACTAAAACCCTAACTCCTCAGCATGGCAGGACCCTCTACCCCTCCCACCCCAGCCTGCTCTTTGGCCATCAGCAACCTTGAGATTTACATGAACAGCACTGAGTGATCTGTAGGGAGGTAGGATAGGTCAGTGGCTAGAGCTCTGGCATCACAAAGCCCAGGATCTGAATCCTGGCTCCGATACTAAGGAGTAGACCTTGGGCATGTGACTTATTTTCTCTGAGCCTTGGTTTTGTCATCTGTAAAATGGAAACGGTAATAACAACAAGGTTGTCGTGAGGATTAAGTGAGCTTCTGTACACGAGATAATTGTCAAAATGACGAGCATGCAGTGTGTAACCAGTGACTAGCCACATTTCCTCACTGTAATTGTCACTGCTGTTTGCAGAGCCCAGCCGCCCCTCACATGGCTCTAAAGCGGCACCTGCCATCCTCTCTTCCTGAAATGAGTACCTCTTGCTTGTCTGCCGACAAAGAATCATCTTTCAGTGTCAGTGCAAGTGTGTTCCCACCTGGGACCTTCTTTCGAATTGCCCAGACAGCCTTAGGAGCTCTTTCTCTCTCACTCCCAGCCCCCTAGGACATTTCTGTTGTTATAGCAATGGGTGCTACAGTTTTGGGTGTGTGTTTCCCACTAATTGGTAAGTTTCTTGAGGACTGAGCCAATGCTTTTTAAAATGTCTGTATCCCAGCTTTTCTAGTGAAGTACAAGGCAGAGAGGGGGGTATTCAATAAACCTTTGAGGAATGATGAGGGGAGGATGGAGGAGAGGAAGGAAAGTAGCAGGAAAGGAGAAACGGAGGACAAGAACGTAGAGTCTGGAGAAGAGCTAGAAGCTCAGTGTGGTGGGAAGCTCAGTGTGGGGGGAAGCTCACAGTGTGGTGGGAAGCTCAGTTTCGGGGGAAGCCCACGGTGTGGTGGGAGGCTCAGTGTGGTGGGAGGCTCACGGTGTGGTGGGAGGCTCAGGTGATGGAGAGAAGAGGCCAGAGAGATGGTTGGAGGGAGACCTTGAAGGACCTGGTTCGATGAGTGATAAGTCATTTAAGCTCCATCCTGTGGGTTGTTAGCTCCTCAGAGCCGGGGGTCCTATCCCTTCCACCCTTTGTATCTCCAGAACCAAACCCAGTGCCTTATGCATACTCATGCTCAGACCTGTTGCTGAATCAGCACAAACTATTAGTGAGTGACCAGGATCTCTGTGGTGCATTAGGATCACCCTGTGGGCACGCCCAGACTGCTGGATTGCCTCAGAATCACACCTCACTCTGCTTTTCTACTTCTGATGATGTGAAGGGCACCAGGAGGTGAGAGTCCTCACATCTGTATGTGTACCTCTGGGGACTGATGTCTTTCTGTACGCGATTTCCACAAGTGGAATGGAGGTATGGCTGGATGAAGTGGGTGACATTCCTCCCTCCCCATCTCCTTCCTCCATAACACTGTCATGAGTCTGTCACCAGCCAAAGGAGGCTGGAAACAAAGGCATAGAGGTAGCCTCCAAGCTGTCTGCATTAGCCCCAAACTGAAGGTTACCATTTGCAAAAGCTATGTATTTAGAGAGTACATCTCATGGACAAATTACTTCCTGCCAAATTTTAATGCGGCAGCATCCTCTGCTGTTTGCCAGCCCACCCTCCAGGGGCTAGAACAGATTGGATCCTACTGGGATTTTTTGAGAAGGGGCAGCTGCTGCTTGTGTCTAGCTCAACTTTGGCTCCCAGTACCTGAAAAACCATTAGAGGTATCATGGAAACTCAGGGAGTGTCTTACGAACATGTTGGTGACACTCTTGGCCAAAGTTGGAATGTTTGGGTCTTCCACCTTATGGAGAAAAGACAAGAAGTAGAGGTGTACTGAAAATAACAGAAGAGAGGCTGGAAATAGCCATGTGCTTGGCATCTGACAAGAGGAAAGGTGGTGTCCTAGAGGGAGTGGTGAGTGATGCTGGTTGGTTGCCCTTGGCCTCCTTTGAAGTCTGGCTGCAGGGAGCTCAGTGGTACCCACCAATGGAGTGAAGTTCTGAAGAAGTGGGTCTGGCACTGCTTGCAGAGAGCGAGTCTTGGCCCTCTTCTCCCCAACCTGCTCTCAAACTTTATTTCTACTGAGGTTATGGCCTCAGTCTTATCTGCACGTCAGCTTTCTAAGCCCACCTGTTCCCTCTCTCAGGGATGTCTGACAAACTCCTTTTTGTCCTTCAAGCAAGTTTCAGTTTCAGACATCACCTCCTCCAGGGAGACTCCCCTGATGCCCTTGAGCAAGATTAGCTGCCCCTCCTTTGTGTTTCCGTCTTCTAGCACTTGTTCTATGTGACTGCAAGTGGACTATGAATTAGGTGAAGGCAGAGATTGCCTTGCTATCCTTGTAGCCTCAGTGTCCTGAACGCTGTCTGCAACACGTCATAGGGCCTTAGAAAATGTTGAACAAACATGAGTTCATTTCCAACACAAGTGCCCTGGACTGTTGGGCACCCCCTCTGCATAATCTCCCCTGCCCTACTCCTTCATGTCTGCAGGGCCCAGGTCCCAGCTTCTTTCTACCCTGGGCCAGCCTCCCAGACTTAGCATTAAGCTGCCAGATTCCAGATTCCAGCAAGGAAGCAGGGAGACTTCCAGATTGATGCTAAAACTTGTTAGCAAGTTGTATGTAATTTTATAATGTTTCTGGTAAGTGCTAATTGCCTGTTCCTTAAATATTTCTTGTTCTACTGGGAAGCAAAGAAATTGCAACTATGAATGCATTTCCCACAGCTGGCCGCCCCCACGGAGGGAGACTGGCTCAGAGTGCTCAGATATTGACAGATCAGGAGTCCCCTCCCCCACCCTGACCTGGGATTGTGACAAGCAGAACTGGAGGGATTTCTGGGAAGCAAATGCCACAATTTTCTCACCAGGCTCATTCTTTCAATAAGGAGGAAGGGATGATACTGGAGTGCCACCTGCCTGCCCCTAAGGTTGTATCTCTCTGCTCAAATTGGGACAGAGTGGGCATTGATGATGCAGCCAAGTGTGCCTGGGAGATGGATGGAAATGATGGATATGGGAGGTCTCTGCCCTCAGATGCCTCATGCCCATCCTATGGGAAACCTGCATCCCAGCTACTCCCCCAACCCCCACCCATCCCTGAGTCAAGATGTTTATCCTGCGTGGAAATCTCCAGGAACTGGAATAACAGGGGGGCTAAAATGGAGGCAGAGGTAATTCTGAAGCTTTGGGCAATGATGTAGGTTGGAAGAAGAGCTGCAGGCCTGGGAGAGCAGAGAAGGTAGTAAACTTCCAACTGAGCATTTACTAAATGCCAGGCCCTATGCTGGGTGCTTCACTAGACTGAGTTCTCATGAGACCCCAGAAAGATAATCATTCATCAGCCCCTCTTCACAGATTAGGAAATTTAGGCTCACTGATGAGGAGGGAGTGGCACACAGAGTCAAAGGAAGAGCCTGATTATAAATTGGGTTTGCCCAACCCCAAATCTTACAAGGACAATGGAGGATGCATGGGCCCTTGGCATCTGTGCACCAGGACGGTGGTAAAGTGGACCAAAAGAGAACTGAGAGGGTGCCGAGGAGGGTACCTGATTGTGACTGAGTAGAGCCTCACTACGATTTAATTCTACAAGCTTTTCTGAGCACGTATCCTGTGTCAGGACCTAAACAAGGCCCCATAGGACTGGAGAAATTTTTGTCTTGAATGGATTCATAGAAACCAGAACTTGGTAGAATTATTATTATGGAGAACTTTGGATGTCATGTAGAAACTGTTATACTTTATCCTAAAATCAATGAGAAGTTGTCATTTTTTTTTTTAAGTAGGAGAGAATTGTGCCAGATTTGGATTCTGGGAAGATCACTGCTCCATGTGGCAGATGGGTAGATGGGAGCGAGAGGATGAGAGCCAGAGATGCTGGTTGGGAAGACTCTTCTGTTATTCAAGTGAGGGGTGATGAGGGAGGGACTCAACTCGGCAGTGAAAGAGAAGTGGGAGGCAGAAAACTGACAGAATCTGGGAGCGGAGTCAGAGGTGGGGAATGGGAAAAGGAGGAGGTAGAGATGCGGCCTAGTGATGGGACAGATGGCAGTGCTGTTCATGAAGATGGGGTACACAGGTGCAGGTCATGGGCATGGGGGCAAAGATGGCAAACTTGGTTTTGGATGGTGTTACAGACTGAACTTGTGTGTTCCCCAGTTCCCTGAAATGTATGTATTGAGGCTCTTAATCCATAGTATGACCGTATTTGAAGATGAGTCCTCTAAGGAAGTAATTAAGGTTAAATGAGGTCATAAGGGCAGGGCCTCAATCTGATAGGATGGATGTCTTTATAAGAAGAAACACCACAAGGCTCATGCGCTCGCACTGTGTGTGTGTGTGTGTGTGTGTGTGTGTGTGTGTGTGTGTGTATCTGTCTGTCTGTCTCTCTCTCTCCTGCATGTGCATGCACCCAGGAAAGCCTATGCAAGGCTATGGTCAGAAGATGGCTATCTGCAAGCCAAGAAAAAAGCCCTCATCACAAACCAAATTGGCCAAATCCTTGAACTTGGACTTCTAGCCTCCAAAACTGAGAAAACTGGGTGCTGTTCTGCCTTCTCGAGACACATGGCCTCCTATTCTTAAAACAGTACAACTGTCATCTTTACCCCAGGGGACATCGTGCTATGACAGTGATAGTATAGGAAAGATGGGCTGGCCTTCTGTTATGGGGTGAACTGTGTCCCCCAAAAAGACGTGTTGAAATTCTGACTCCTGGTACCTATAAATGTGATCTTACTTGAAAACAGAGTTGCTGCCAATGTAAACCACCCAGTTTTGGCATTTCATTATGTCAGCAGACTATACAGGTGGGTTGGGTTTGAGACAGCTGAGAGGGAAGCCATATCAAAATGTGTAACAGGAAGACTGAAATGCAAGTGGAGAACAGATGTGGAAGTCACCCAAGTTTGGGTTGAGCCTGAAACCATGGGAGTACACGTGATCAACGGCAGAAGGTTCTAGAATAAGAGGACTGAAGGCTGAGGACAGACCAAGGGGCAGTGGGGAAGCCATGGAGGAGCTGTGAAGGAGCAGCCCGAGAGGCAAAAGAAAACCAGGAGGCTGAGGTGAGAGGGGCCTGGGGAGCAGAATGGGCAAGGACAGGGAGTCACATCAGGGTGGCAGGGACTCAACCCACCCACCTTTTTATAGTAGAGGGGGCTCCTCACCAGGAAGGTGTGAAATGATGGGCTTTGTCCTGCAAATAGAAAGTCAAAGGTGGAAGGGACCAAAACTAAAAGGTGGCCCACCTAATTTAGCCCCTGAGTTCTCACTGAACCAGGTTCCAATGCACTATGAGGCCTCCAGGTGGAAGGTTTGGCTGGAGAGAAACTTTGGTGACGCCCCTAGGGGAAGACACCATCTCTGTGCCAGGCAATGTGCAAAGAGCTTTAAGATCTCATGTCACTCTCAAAACAATGCTCTAAGGTTGGCATTATGATTATTTCCATTGTACAAGTGGGGAAACTGAGGCTCAGAGAGACCACAAGCCTCTCTCAAGATGACACAGCTGGGACCACACTGGAATTTACTAGGTCTGATGCAATTCCAGAGTCTGTGCTATTTTCCTAGAACCCATTGCCTCTGTGCACAGACACTGATGTAGTCCCTGTAGGTTAGCCATGTCTCTAAACACCAAGACTCTCCTTCCTAATTTGTCACAGCTCCAAGGGGAAGTCCTGCTGTCACCTAGTCCATGACCAGCATTCACATAGCGTATGCTTTTAGGCCACATCTAGGCTGCTAGCTATTATAATCACGGCCCCAGCATAGCATTGGTCACATAACAAAAGCTTAGCCAATACTGGCTATGTGAAATGGACAAATGAACTAGTGAACAAAATCCCTAGCCTCTGGTGACATGGAATCCAGGCTCATGATACATGGTCTATTTGTTTGGGGCAAAGCTTTGGCTTCTATAAAGATTTTAAAAGGAATTCAAATTATGTAACCTTGGGAGGCTTCTTGTACCAGGGGAAAAGCCATGGGCTTCTGAAGCCAGGAAGACATGGGCTCAAATCCCAGCTCTGCTACTTCCCATGCTTCTGTGTAACCTCAGGCAGATTACTTCACCCTTCTGAGTCTCAAATTCCTCATCTATAAAATAGCAGCCATTGTATCATTGTAAGCATTGAATGAGATGAAGTAATGCCTTTTAAACCAGTGGTTAGCTATGAATCTTCCCTTAAAAGAAGGCTTACAAAGAGCAAAAGAGAAGAAAGGAGAAGAAGCAGAGGCAGGGTGGTCAGAACCCTCCATCCTGAGCATGCCCTACCCCACCATGGAGGTCCCTGGAGGGTACCCCAGGTCTTTGCAGGACACTGTGAAAACCCTGAGATAATGAACATAAAGCTCTGTCACACAGTAGGCTTTCAACAAGTGTTATGCACCTTTCTTTTCCAATTAAATCACACCGAACGCATCTAATTCCTCTTTCCCACATGAAAGCCCTTCAGTATCTGGACACAGCTCTTAAGTCTCCTGAGTCCACTTACTCCCCTGAATAAACATTAGGGGTGGCCATCAACATTTCTTAAGCGAATTGGCTTAAATCCTCTCCTTATCTAACCCAAGCTGAGGTTCCCACATCTAAGCTCAATTCTCTGGTGCCTGATCAGGGCAGGATAAAGCACAGTGAACTTCCTGGGATAAATTCCAGTAGCTAATTTTTTAAAAATTTATTTTATTTTTTTATTGCATTTTAGGTTTGGGGGTACATGTGAAGAACATGCAAGATTGTTGCATAGGTACACACATGGCAGTGTGATTTGCTGCCTTCCTCCCCATCACCTATATCTGGCATTTCTCCCCATGCTATCTCTCCCCA